>CAMOHE010027365.1:6151-44752 GCA_946598075.1 Artocarpus hirsutus
ATCTTGTATGTTAATTTATAAGTATTAATACATTTATATATATATATAGAAATATATAAATTTTCTAAATATAAATAAACGTTAATTTATATGTTAATTGTAAGTTAATTTACAAGTATTCTCTATATATATATAAACGTTATATTCTATATAAATATTTCTATATATATACTTATCTTTACATAATATAAGAATTAATATGTTTCTATATATAAGGTTTATTCGTATAAAAATAAAAGAAAGGAAAGTTATGTTATATATTAATGTAATGTGCACAATATTTTGTACTATTGTATAATTGTAGTGAAAAATGACTATTAATATTTTATAATGTATATATGTTTATGTATGAATGTGAATTATATATATGAGTGTGTGTAATTGATATAATTGCCATGTGAGTATGAATAGCAAGTGGGAAGTAATATATTATTAATGTTATATTTTTTTTAATGTAATGTGCACTATATGTGCAAGTTACAATGTTTGGTAGCCGTGTATGACTTTGAGAAAGTAGATAATGACTAACGTAATTTATGTATATGTGAGTGTGTTTGTTATGGTATAATTTTGATTTATTGACATATTATCTTCTCTTTCCTTATTCCATATGGGGGAATAGTTTACTTTTTATGTGATTGAATAATAATTGTTGATTGATTGGTATATTTTTGGATTTATTTTCTCATTTACAGAAATGAAATGTTTGACTTTTGATTGATTGAAATTAATTGATAAGGTTTCCTACTTTTGAAAGTTGATATATGGTAAGTAGGAGCTAATTTGTTGATTCTTCCCCTAATTCCCCTCTAATCCCACGTGTAAATTGCCTATAATTAGTCAAGATGTTATCATTATATTTTGATAGTTGACTTTTTAATGATAATTGAAATTTATGATAAGTTTCCTATTTTGATAATGGAAATTAGGCAAGTGGAGCTAATATTGGAATCTGTAATTATCTTTAATTCTTTTATTCCTTTATTGGATGATTGGTTGACTTATTTAGAATTTTTTTCATGGATAGTCAATATACTATCATTATATTTTCCTCTATTGAATCATTAACTTTTGTATTTAGTTTCTTTTCCCCTCCCACGAGTATGCATTCCATTTTTATAAAAGATTTGTTTCTTATCTAGAAGGCTATGTTTCTTTTTTTTATATGTTACTCCCATTCTTCACATTTTACTCACAAATCCTCTCAACCTCTCAATCTTCATGTTTCTTCTTCTTCTTCTTCTTTTCCTTCTTTATTTTGCTACTAAGAGTAAGAATGTGTGAGAGAGAGAGAGTAGACGAGAGAATGAAAGAAATAGAGAAAGAAAGAAAGGAATGAAACAAAGAGATAGAGGAGACGTATGAATGCTTGAAGAAAGAATAGAGAAGAGAACCACAAGGGTTTCAATAGATGGCTTCCCTTGGAATATGAAGAGTAATGTTATATGATGTATGGAAGAAAGGTAGATGATGTATAGAATCTAAGATGATTATGACTAAATGGTTTGTGTAAGTACACCCTCCACTACATCTCTTGACAATAGTATGTTTTAAACGTTTTAAAGTTATGTATGTTGATGAATATGTTTAAAGATGATTTTGATAATTTTTCATGAGTATGATGTGAATTCTCTTGTTGTCATGAACCAACCAATGTTATGTATGTTTTCATGGTCAAATCCTTGAGGAAGCATGTTCCAAGATATAGACCATCTATAAATGAATGTTAAGGGTTCTGACTGCTTGAGATTAACGTTATGCTACGGCCCAAAAACCTAAAAGTAATGTATGTTTATGAAAGTATGTTTTTATGTGGAACTACTGTGGTTTACTTACTAAGCATTATGCTTATATAATTCTCGTGATGCAGGTGAGCTTTCAAGTAAGGATGTAGATGACTGAGCAAGAATGGTCCAAGGTCCCATGATGAGTCTAAGATGCAATATTTATTTCTAAGTATTTATATGATGTTATTGGAAACTAAAAATTGTTATTGAGGACATTTAGGGGATTTTCTAGCTTTTGTATAAGTGTTGTAATCTTAATATTTTTGCTACTAATGATAAGATAATTTTCGCATTAAGGTTGAGTTAAGGTTTGATTATTTTTCCTATCGTGTCTCTGATCGGCTTGCCGAACTGGCCCATCTTCACATGCACAAATGAACGATGAGTGGCGCTCATTTCTTCTCTTTCCTCTCGGGAGAGGGGGGAGGGGGTCGCTACAGAAGTCCATTTGGATTCTCTTGTCCATAACTGCCGCTTTTAATTACGAGATTTGGTAGATAGATGTTAAGATGACTTTTTTTAATGGCTATCTTGATGAGTTCATTTATATGGAACAACTAGACAGGTTCAAGGTCAAGGGTCAAGAGAGTAAGGTTTGTAAGCTACTAAAGTCAATATATGGACTTAAGCAAGTTTCTTGTTCTTAGAACATAAGATTATATCAAGTGATCAAGACTTATGGGCTCTCATAAAATATGGATGAACCATATGTGTACAAACACATAAAGGATGGAAAGGTAGTTTTTCTACTGCTTTATGTAGATGACATTTTGCTAATTGGCAATGACATAGGGGCGTTGTCATCGATCAAATTATGGTTAACCAAGTAGTTTGACATGAAGGACTTGGGTGAGGCTAATTTTGTTCTTGGTATCCAGATCTTTTGGGATAGAAAGAACAAAATGATAGCCTTGTTACAAGCTAGCTACATAGATAAAATGCTCAAAAGGTTTGCAATGCAGGATTCCAAGAAAGGTAGGCAACCATATAGGTCTAGAATTATTCTTTTTAAGAAAGACTCTCTAAAGTCTAAGGAAGAAAGAGAATACATGAAGAAGATGCCTTATGCTTTGATAGTGAATAGTCTCATATATGCCATACTTTGCACACTACCAGATATTTGTTATGCAGTTGGGATTGTAAGTCGATTTTAGACGGATACAGGACTGAACCATTGAGTTGCAATAAAGCATATTTTTAAGTACCTAAGAAGGACTCGAGGGTATATGCTTGTGCATTCAGGTGTGGACTTAACTCCTCTAGGATATACTGATTCAGATTTCTAATCCTGTTTGAATTCTAGGAGAATGACTTCGGGTTTTGTGTTTACTCTGGACGGCGATGCCATCAGTTGGAGAAATGTGAAGCAAGATTACACTTTAGATTCAACGATGAAGGCCGAGTATGTGGCAGCTAGTGATACTTCTAAAGAAACAGTGTAAAACGTAAGTTTCTTGGGGATCTTGAGGTAGTTCCTAGTATAAATAAGGCAATATCACTGTACTGTGATAACAGTATGGCGGTAGCTAATGCTAAGGAACCAAGGTTTCACAATAAGAGTAAGCATATTGATCGAAAGTATCATATGATAAAGAACTTTCTTGAAGGCAAATATGTTACAATGAAAACTGTGGAAATATATTTGATCGCGTCAGAGGGCATTATGGCCTCTCAGGGCCATGGGGATGCATGACATATCACATTTACTCACTTAGTACAAGTGGGAGATTGTTGGATATGTATAACCTAAGGAGTAAAAATGTAATATGTTTTTGGAGACATTTTTATCAATAAAGAATTTATTTATTATTCATACACCAAATCTTGTTCTCTTTACATTTAGATTTGTTAAATGTATGTTAAGCAAACAAAAGTCTGAGACTATTAGTCTAAACCTTTAAGAATTGGGCATATGATGGACAGATTATGTGGAAGATACAATTCTAAAGGTGACGGTCTAAATCATAGGATCCACAATTGAGGGAATAAAGCTAGGTGCTTTATTTATGTAAAGATTGTTATGTTGTCTATATCTCTATTAGGAGATGGTTTGTCTTGACCATCGTAGGTAGACTTTATGAATAAAAACATTAGCACATTGTCATAGGTGATGATATGTTGGATTAGAACATAAAATGAATCGATTTGGATTAATAATTCTGTCTTGGCAAGACGATTCACTTTAGACAATCATTTGTATAGTATCGTAATCTTGAGACGAATAGTGGGCCCATAGTCTTGATTTATATCTTTTGATGTACCAAATGGTGACATCCATATTTTAATAGTGGTACGCTTGCTGGTACGTTGGAGGCATGACTCTTGATAGCGTAGACCTATATTTATAGATATGGAAACCATAGCTCCTCTTTAGGAGTAGTAATATCCTTTTATATGCATTATCTTGTAAACTAGAGTGCTCAATCATTTGGATACATAGGTGTAACCAAATGGTATACCATCTTTGGATGGTAAGTTTTTCGATGGTGAGATAATGGAATCGATGGTGAGATAATGGAACATAAAATAAAAATAATCAAGAAGGTAAGACAAACTTGTCCTTAAGCCGATTATAGATAATCCTATAGGGATACGATACATTATGATATGTCATAGAGACTTAGCTACACGGGTTTCGTATTTCTATATAGTTCGAGAGTGCAGCTCCAAGCTTTTAGTGGAGTAGCGTTAGAGTTGATAATTATGAAATGTATATCTGGGATATTAGGTTTCATAATTATCAAGAGCATGAATTGTGTAGGTCCATTTGGTCCCTTTGCTAGCTCACAAAAATTCTATAATGAAACGACGTGCTTTTCCAATAATTGGTGACTTATGTTAGATTTATCAGATTGGCTGAAATTCGGTAAAATTAATAATTTATGTTTGTTTATCGGTTGAATTAATTTTGTGATAAAATTAATTCAAGATAAACTTGTTGAATTATCGAGAATCGATAATTCATGTCTGTTTATCGGTTGAATTAATTTTGAATTAATTCAAGATAAACTTGTTAAATTATTAGGAATTTATTTATTTTTCTTGAGATTATCTAGATAAAGTTCTTTTAATTAGATAACTTCTCTATTGGGTTGTTTGAATTAAAATTGAGGCTTTATCCTATAGAATCTTGGGTGGAGAATAAAAGATTCGTTGGAATTTCTATCGCAAGTTTGGCATGCCGTTTCTTAGGTTCGGCCTATCAATGGGGCAAGTTTGACATGCCGATTAGACAGATCGGCATGCCGGTCGTGCGATAAAAAGATCTCAAGTTTAGACGTGGATTTTATCAGATATCAATTCTGATTTGGATCTGATTCAAATTTTTGAGGCCTTATCTAATAAGGACTGACTCCTAGGCCTAACTTCTATAAAAAGGGGAGTGAGTCTCATTATTATAGAGATCAATTGAAAGATTAATAGTGAAACTCTGCTGGTGAGATTTTAAAAACTCCTTGAGAGCTCTTGTTCATAAATCATGAACACTAGCTTTGGGTTCTCTCAATTGGTTGGAAGGAGAGTCATCGGGGAAAGCTAAACGACGTGCGCCCACACGCACATCGATCATGGATAAAGAATAGCAAAAATGATCAATTGATTGAGGCTCTTTTGGAACGTTACTTTTTTTCACTGATTGTAGGAGCTTTTTGGCACACAGAGGTTAGTAAGATCTAGTTAATTTATACATATAATATATCAAACTTGTGTTTTAAAAAATATTCTGATATAAAAATTTTTAAAATTCCACTACATATTGTTTTTCCAACAATTAAGTCACCTCCCCATTGTGAGATCAAGCCCCCTTCCCCGTCATCAGATTGAGCCGCTTCCTTATCACGAGATCGAGCTCCCATCTCCCCCCACCTCTGCACGTCGTGAGATTGAGATTGGCCCCCACCACCTAGCCCACATCCTTTGCCAACCAAATCCTACCCCCTTTCGCCATTGTACCATTCTTGTTAAAGCCCCTCCCTGTTTGTGAAATTTGCCTAGGTTTAAATGGTTTTTTAGATCATGTTAATTATTTTTATTTATATCAATATGAGAAAATATTTCCCATATTTATTTTTTTTTCTATTTAACTATTAATATTTCTCACATTAATAAATATGGACGAGTTAAACAGCAATTCATTCAATAGGTTAAATTGCTTAAACAGTTAATTATATTTTCTATCATTTTTTAATAAGTCTATGTGTGGCTACTTTTTATGTTTTGGTTTCTAGCATGTTATTCTTTCAATTACGGTCATTCAATTCTTATCCAACGATTGTCATTGGTGTTTGGACCAAATAAGGTACCACAGTAGAGACTATCCTGAAGAAGTAATTGTTTGTTTTTTAGCCAACTATTTAGTTACAAATAAATTTTGAAAGGGTTAGTTATATTTTTATACCATGTATTTTAAGTTTATTTAAAAATTATACTTTTGATTATTAAATATCTTATTGAATCTATATCTTTAAATTAGATTTAATACATAAATTCATACATTTTCCTTATGAATTTTTAGTTTTGACTTGAAGACTGTCCAAAATATCCTCAAATTGAAAAATAAATTTAAGAACTTAAAAAAAAACTTTATACTAAGGTTTTTATTTTTACTTAAACTATATAGAATACCCTAAAAATGGGTGTTTTATGTATTTTGTTTTGTTTTCTTCTTATTTTTTAAAAGTTTTAATTTTTTTTTCTCTGTTACCTAAGGATAATTTGATTATTTTAAAAGTTAAAATCAACTATTGACTAAGTTAAGATATAGATTTGTATATAAATCAAAATTGAAGTATATATTCAATGCGATAAAAAATTAAAGGTGTAGTTTTTGAATTAACCTAAAACAAAGAGTATAAAAAGATAAATATCTTATTTTGAAAATTTAATGGAGGCAGTTGCTTGCCTGCGTATAAACTTCAAATTATGCAAATATAATCATATTACGTGTAAAATATTCCAATTTATATTATTAATCGGATATGTTGTTACTTTTCATAGATTTTAAAAGATTTGTCCCAAATTTTAGGGTAATTTAAAAAAAAAATTTTAAAAAAGTGAAGTTTAGAAACAAATAAAATAAAAAAAGACTATAAAAAAATCCTTAGAAAAATAAACATAGAATAATATAGAGGCATTGTCCTTTTATTAGCCTTATTAAAATACTAGTCTAAGGACGTGCGTTGCATATATTAAGTTGTAATTGAAGTTTTTATAATGTAGATTATGAATAGAATAAAAAATTTATTTTAGACATTGAAAGAAAAAAGTTACACAAATAACTAAAGCTATGCTTTTATTTATGGTCTTTGAAATTCACTATTTGGATCTAACTACCTGGCAATTTATAAATGTACAGCTTTGATTCTTTAGTTGATTAATTTTTTATCTTTGGACAAAAAATGACACAGTATAACGGTTAGGGTTTTACAAGCAATAAAGTAACAAAAGAAACAAATACATCGAAAGTTATTTTTTTAAAAGGGACAAAAAAAAAAGATTTGGACTAGTGATACAATTTCATTTTTTTATTTTAAACATGTATTTTTTAAAGATTTTTGGTTCAAAATTGCTTTTTTTTTACTAGATTATTTTTTAAAACCCTCATTCCTATTATTGTGTGATTCTATTTAGTTGCAATATAAGCCATAATTGATTACAAGTAAGATTGTTCCGGTGAGAAAGTTAATATTGGAGTATAAAAGATATCAATAAAGTTGAAATGGAAAGAAAATGAAAGAAAAACCAAAAGGAAAAGATAGGAGAACATTTGAGGTAAGAATACAGTAGACAAATGGAATAAAAAAGAAAAGGAGAAAAAGAAGTAAAGCACTGAAAAAGAAAGAAAATGAAAAAAAAGGGAAAATCTTGAAAAAGTTAAAAAAAAAAAAAACTATGATATCTAATATAAAGGACAATAGTAGATAAATAGCCTTTAAAAAACGAAAACAATTGTAAATAGAAATAAAGAATGCAGTAGAGCACCAAAAAGAGAAAAAAAAAAAAAGTAAAGTCCCTTAAAAGAAGAAGAAGAAAAAAATATCAAAAAATTAAGAAGGGAAAGAAATGAAAATATTGACAATGACAGAGAAATAAAGTTTTTTTCTTTTTTGTAGAAAGAAAGAAAATAAGATAAAAGCACCAAAGTGGTAAAGTTTAAAAGAAAAAAAATTCATGTAAGAGATTTATAGTAGACAAATTAAACTTTTATTTGAAGAATCAGTTTGAACATAAATTTTTAAGTTTAAGACCGTAGCAAGTGAGAGTTTTACACTGTAGTAATTTTTTTGCTTTTTATTGTAGTTCTTGAGAGTTATACACTGTTTATAGTTGTAATTGATGGGTTAAAATTAATATTCCAAACACTCCATAAACCCCAAAAAAAAAAAGAAAAAAAAAGTAAACAAAAATTACAAAAAAAAAGAAAGCAAAAAAAAAAAAAGGTGTCGAAATGCAGGCGTTTCAGATTGCCCGGTGAATAGTGTTATATATTCACTCTTTTTTAGGGGGTATGTATGCACTTTGTTAGTATAGTTAAATAAATAAATTAAAGATCCAAGGATTTAAGACATACTTGCCTAGAGGGACTTCCAAAGACCAAAAAATATGTTAGACATATCCAAGTCAACGGCCTAACACAGAACACAAAAACTCCCCTGTCCTAAGCTCTTGGCCTGTATTAAGGTCTAATCACACTGTCCGATCATCTCATGCAAACCAAACTCCCCCATTCAAAGGGTCCCACACACACGTGATATTAGAAAATCTAAAAAACCAATGTAAAAGGGGAACGAAAATCAAAGCATCAAAACGGTGTGTTTTTTACAACCAAAAAATGTACAGTGAGTCCTTATAGACTCTTTTAATATATCTAAACAGATGACCAAACTTAGGATCACTTTTTATTAATTATAAATTCAAATGACAAAAATAATCTTTATTATTATTAATCTACTATAGTACATTAATGATATACTCAATAACATCAATAATATACTCTAATACATCAATGATAAACTCGAGTATATCAATAATAAACTATAATATATCTATGATATAACATAATGTATTACTGACAAACTCCAACAAATCAGTGATAAGAACAAACCGTAACAAAAAAACCAAATCACTCAAGCTCTCTCTCTTCTATCCCTAGCTCCTTCCTCCCTATTACCTAGTACATTCCTAATGGACTGTCAAATTAAAACCTTACTTAGTCTATCGTTATTGAGTTTAGTAGTAAGTAAGAGTCATTGTCATAGAGGATTGATCTTAATTAATAAATTACTAATTTTCTTAATTAAAATAAAGGTGGGATTTGCTTTCATTAACTAAATTACGCGAAATAATATAACAAGAATAATAAAATAAAATCAAATTGAAAATCATAAGGTTGTAACAAATAATTATAACGCTGATTAAAAGATCAATCTCCACCACTAGACAATTATGAAGACTGCATAATATTATTTCCAATTTCTTATAAAAACTATCAATCATAGATAACAAAAAGTTATGCTATCCCAATACCTCCTAACTTAGTTGTTAAGCAGAATAAGCCCTTCACTTATTCCCTTTCTCTTAAATAACCTAAAATAAACTCTCTAAGTTCAATTCATGGAAGCATTAAGATGAGAGAGATAGATTGATGTAAACTATAAACACACAAGCTCGAATTATTCAACCTAGGTCATGTTCCTGGCTGCAATCACACAAAAATCTCTTGCAATTATCGATCACAGTATGCTACTAATAATTAGAAAATCGAGATACTAACGGATCAAGAATTCCTAATTTAGTAGTAGATAATTTTCATGTATAAATGGTTACACATCCAATTAAAACAAGCAAATAATCATAAGCAATTAAATTAGAAGAACATAAATGATTTCTATTGAGAAATTGGAAAATAATATCATAGCATTCAATCACAAATCTACGTCTAGAGTTTTAACTCACCCCTAACAAAAAATAAAAAATAAAAAATAAAAATAAGCCAACGTAATTCTAAAATTAAACATTGAAAAATAAATGAAAAACATTCGGAGTTCAAGAAGATAAAGGAAAAGATAAAAACTCTTTGATAGACATAGAGAAATCTTTACACGAATTAATCTCACTGAGCTTCAATGAATTTCTTCTCTTTTTCCCCTCTCTTTTCTCTCCAAAAGGTGGTTGAAAACCTAAAGAAAACTGATAAAAACTTATCAGTTTTTAGCATTGGGGAATGTAAAAGGATAACTAGGGATTTTTTAAGTCAAATTCAGAGTTAATTTCATCAAGGCTTGCGTAGTAGCACAACTGGGCTGCGTTGGCCGCGTAATGGGGTGCTGCAGGGTTCTCAAGGTAGCGTGAGGTGCACAGGCATGCACTTGAGCTACGTTGGCACATAGTTGCCTCGGCTGGTCATGTTGCAAGATCATCTTGCGCACGTAGGAGCATTACGTGGCCACATGGTTAGGCCTGGAATGAGCTATGCGTGCTTTTGGCGTGCTAAAGCACGACTGCTTGTGTTGGCACACGGCTATTGCTGCCTTTTGGGGTGGCTAAGAGCCAATTTGACATGGCACTTGGCCTAGCTTAGTTAATTTGCTGATTTGATCACAAAATCTCCCAAATATTCAATTTTTGCCCCCAGTTAACTTCCGAAATAGTTAAATGAAATTCTTATGCTCTAAATCTTCAATTTTCACCCCTTTTTCCATCTCATCACCTTGACACCGAAAAAACACAAAAATTGATTTTAAAATATAAATTACTCAAGAATGGCAAAGAAAAACATGGGTAAATTAATTGATTTAAAAATTATATCAAATCAAGCACTTATAAGCATCCTTTCGCAATGGCTGATCATCTGACAAGGAGGAAGCGAGTGGGGCAAAGAGAAGAGGAGAGAGGAGATGGGTTGTCACTGGAGAAGAGAGAGCTCAGAGGGAGAGAGATTGTTGGAGGAGATCATGTTAAAATTAGAAAACAAAAAAGCATACAAACAATTATACCTGGTATAATGTAAGTACCAACCGTATCTCTAAACTTAGAAAAGTTGGGATAAAAATTTTTTTATGGGTGGAAAATTGGCCACCCCAACCTAATTTTTCAATAAAATTTAGAAGCTAAATTGTCATCATATAAATAGTTAATGAACTACTAACGTGAAAATACTTAAAAAATTAAGAATATATGTTTTAGTCTAGATAATTTTCTTAAGGGTACTACCTGCATTATTTTTCTTACTCGTTTTTATACTTTTTCTATTAACTACTTGACATGTAAACTTCACGTATTTTTTGTTTAAATAATAATTTGTAACGTTAATGGATTTCATGTGTGGACAGTGATGGGAAAGAATATAAAATAAATGATAAAAATAGTAAAAAAGCAGTACAAGAATTCAGTCACGTTGAAACTTGTGTTTATATTGTTCACTGCTGGAATTTGTTGGGCTTATGGAGCAACATTTTCATGAAATCCAGCCCCTGATTCCATGATGTTGAGTCGCTCCACATTTCAATTAATTTTTAGTACTATATCATGCAAATCTTACCATCTACCACAGCAAATACCTTCAAATCAATTAATCATTTCACAAAGTGAGGTTTCACCGCTATTTCTATGCAGTTTTGTTTGATAAGATTATTTCCATTACCGATGCATGCTTATAAATAATAGATTTGATCTAAATTATGTCAAAACAGTTTTGAAAAAATACAAAACTAACAAAATTTGATATAGATTTGACAATTTAAAACAAAATCTTATCAACGAATAAGTTTCTTATACCCTACTCCAAAATTTTTAGATTTTTTTTTTAAATTCCCTTATTCTTGTAAAACTAATTTGTCCAATCAGTTACTGATGTATTCTTTTACATGTGAAAGTACATTACAGTACATACAGAGAGATACCTAATGTTTACCGAACCATAAAAGAACCTAAAGAAAAAATAATAATAACATTGAAAAGAAAAAGTAAGGTAATAAGAGTAAACATCATTCATTCTCTTTCTAGTTGATGGTGTAATAGGAAGCAATTCTATAGCTTTCTAGTATTTACTAACTTAAAAATAAGAATCTTATTTAATGTCATTACTAAAACATGCTTGTTACATAACCAATAATTATTAAATGATTATTAAATGACAACATTTACATTTGAGCATTTAAATAGATATGGTATTCATTCTCTTTGATTGAGAATCAATACAAAAAGATGTAAGAGGTTTGGTATTCTCTTTTCTCATTTCTTATATTGAGCGTGGCCTACAAAACTCTTATTCCTTATTTTGTAGGTAAACACATTATTTGACAGGAAATTAAATCACTCCTTGCTTTCATTTTCCCCCCTTAATGCAAAGTAAACATGCCCAATATAGAGCATTTCTCAGGTACCATGTTTGGGTTTGCTACAAAGCGCAAGAAAGTTTTGAGTTTGAGGATAGGATTATGCAAAACCTATGTCATATCAGCTAAATAAACAACTCAATAGAGAGTCGGGAAAAAACAGTTACAAATTTATAATCTAAACTCTTTGTAAATTGGTATATAAAATAAGGAATCCACAATTCCCTTTTACAATTAACCAAGCACCATTGTTTTACCGAGTGCCTCCTTTCTTCTGCTTTGCTTTCTCAATAAGGGGCTTCAACTGCTTCTTTTCAGCAAGAATCTTGAGGAAGTTAAACAGAAAGGGAATGTAATTGTGCTTTCTGCGAATGTTTTCAGTTCTCCATTTCTTGAACTTTTCCTCCTCGATCAGAATCTTCTCAGTGGCAGCCTCAATCCCTGAATTCACTTCTGAAAGAGATTTGTTTAGTGCTTCGAACTTACCAACATCAATGGGTCTCTCCGACTGTAAGACATTTATCTGCTGCAAGATACGCTCTCTCTTCTTTTGGAGCTCCTTGAGCTCAGCTGTGTACATCTCTTTTCTGTTCTTGATGATTGCCATGAGATTGAACCTTATTTCGCTCTTGGAGTACCTTTCAATCCGTTCCTGGATAACTGGTTGCACCACTTGCAGCCAATCCATGTCGCCTTGCCCTCCCGTGCACTGTCCAAGGTTAATTGGTCCTTCCTTTAACCCATCAAGCTCATAAAGTACACCCTCAACAGGTATATAACTTATGAAGTGATACACATCGTCGTCTTTGGCAGCGGCCTTCTGCTCCTCTGGAACAAAAGGCTCGGGCCTCGCAAAGCTATTGTGGGCAGTTCGTATTGATTCACTGTTGTTTATTGCTAAACCTTTGAGTTCGGGCGGAAAATTCTTCGAAAACTCCTTCAGTTTTGATAGTTCAGGGCCAATGTCAACATCCGGAGAGTTCACGAGGATGGACAAGATCGCTTGAGTTGCACAAGCATTATTAATAACCTAAAAGAGGAAAAGATGCACAATAAAGAAAGGAAAAGAAAATCTTATAAACATGGAGTTTGAACTGGACAACAATAAGATTTCACAAAACAAACCTGACTTGCAAAATACAAGTTAGGATTTGGATCCTTCACCACGAGGCGGTCGTCCTTTTCCCCTGGACGCCATTTGAATAGGAAAATCAAACCATAAACCGGCCTGTAATAGGGGAAGAAAAGTTCAATAGCAGCAGCATTAGCTCTATTAGGATAAAAGTTTGAACTATTTTTCAAAATGGGGGATGTCGCATGGATATGTACCCAAAATGTATAACCAGCATTTAACTTACCTTAGATTGTTTAGGGAATCGAGGTCTAGTGAATACAACTCCTCAACCTGATAAAACATATTACGTCATCATAATGGTATACAGAAAACTGAAAAGTACTAGCTCTTAATGGCTGAAAGAACCACTATAAACGCATAGAGATTCAGCACCTTGCCAAGACTACAAAATGTTTTAAGTTAGAAGAGATACTAGCTGTAAGCTACAACAATCACAATATAGGCAATATAATTAGATGAGGACTTACCTGCACGCCTTTCACTTGCATCTGCTGTATGAGTTCTGTGAACACCCCTGAAATACAAGATAAAACCATTAATGAAAGCCAAAAGGGTGGCATTTATACTTGCATCCAGACACCCTCCAAACAACTAATCACACACACACAGAGGCTCGCACCCATTACACATAATTTCTACAGACAATAGTAATACTTGTTATGGTAAAACTTTAGTTGCTGCTACATGGAGGAAGCAGGGAAACACATATTGGTGGTCATACAAACTTGGAATGGCAAATAGCAACTAATAAGTAATAACTGCACTTTGTATTTCTCTGTATATTCTCTCAATTTTGATTATATTCAATGACAATGATAGCATCACTTTCTGTTTACAGCAATACATATTAGTTGTTCCCCCTACATTTAGACAATGCTTCATTTGTATACAAGATAAGGCCTTATTAAAAGTAAAAATTGTTCGATGCTTCCTGGAAAGCAGTTACTCTTGCTAAACTGAGTGTGCATGTTGTATAAAAATCCAAAATAGATGAATTCTAAAAGAAACTTTTTCTTAGATCCTACATGGGGATCGTTGGTGGAGTTTATATAAGAGTATTTTTTTTAAAGCAGAAAAAAAGATTCATTAATGGAAAAATATGAGTATTACTATCACACTATCAAGCACAAATGTATAATTCCGATCCTAAGATTACCTCTCTCTGACTGTAAATCCCTAAACCGTAAATTCGCTAAGAAACAAAAGAAAAAAGGGCAGAAAAGAAGCAAGTACACAATATACAGTAGAAGAACCACAAAACATAAAGCTGGCCCAGAAAACCCAATAGAGGCCTAAAAATCCACAAGTAAAGAACATAAATAACAATCTGCAAAAAGCATCCACATTCTATTTACAAAATTTCAGCCATTAAAGTAAAATAGCCAAAAGATTGACATTCACCGTATAACAAAGATAACAGAAAACAGCCTATATATTAAAAAATAAAAGAAAAAGAAAATTTGCATGATAGAAATATTGTAATAATCTAAATATCCTAAACATATCCCATCTTCTTCCTATCTCTGCCTTACCCTTTGGAAAGGCTTTTCTGGGTAATCTATTGATACTGCCCAAATGAACATCTTCATCCAAGAAGCTCAACAAAATCCCCCATATCATCACCAAAATAACCAAAAAATAAGTAAATAAATAAACAAAAAGCCTCAACTTCAACTATGGTCTTTATTGTCTAGAATAATTTATAGAACCACGACTTGGTGTTATTACAGTACAGACGGATATCCCAGAAACTCTCCAACCGAAATAGACATAAAAAAGAATGCTGGAATCATACCTGGGTCCGACTCAATCGTGCACCAAGACATATTGGCAAATCTTCTATCAGCAACAAACTAGAAAAAAAAATCGAATTGAATTTCATAAAACTGAAAAAGAAAGCTTGAAAAATCGACTGCATTGAAGTTTAATTTGCTTTTATGTTTTATAACAATCGTTGAGAATTGCCCTCAAAAACAAATATCAATAAAACCCTCAATTAAAACCTAGCAATGAGATCAAAATCCTATAAACCAAAAAATAGAAAATGAAATTAGGGAATATTTATATACAAGTTGTCGCTGACGACGCTGCTTCAAACAATCAAGTTCACCGCTTTGACAGTCCCCTAATTTTAAATTTTTTTTGGTTTATTTTTTTTTATTTTTAAGGATTAAAAAGGCAGAAGACAGTACTAGAAGGCTAGGCTAAAGAAAACGAAGAAGAACGTGGAAATTCACCAGAAAATCGAGATGAGTTTACGAAGGAGCGTTTCTCTTTCGTCCTTTCTTCGGCTTCTCGTTCTTCGCTCTGCTATCTCTGCCAGTCTTTGGCACTCGGCACACGCTATTGCCTTATTGAGAAGAGAGCGTGCTGGGTTTCACTTTCTTTTTTCCTTTCCTTCTCTCTCTTCTTCTTCTCCTTTTTTTTTTTTTTTTCCTTTTTTTTTTCCAACTAAATGATCTTTTTTTTTTTAGGAAAAGCAAACTAACATCTTTAGGTTTAAACTTAGTAAAAAATATCGTGTAGTTTTAAAATATATAATAAATGATATATTATGTGAAATTAAATAACATCTCATAAAAAATTAAGAACAAAAATTTCAAAATATTCACACATTTTTTTTTTTATATCGCTCACACGCCTCCTTTATCAACATCATCGACAGTCAACAAATACAGTATTAATAGAGTAATATTATATTATTGTGTAAATACAAAAGTTTATTAGTTAGTGTTACTTTGGAATATATTATAGTAACATGTAAATACAAAATTCATCGGCGACTTATGTGGTGGTGATATATAATATTACTCTAGTAATGCTGTACTTACAGCTATGACTTTACAGAACCGTTGACAATAGAGAAAAATAGTATTATTCTAGTAATACTACATTACAGTGTAAATAAAAGAATTCACTAGGAGCCACGAAATATAGCATCAACCTGATAATAATGTACAATTATGTAAATATAAAAATTCATCAGCTTCTTTGTCGGACAACTAGTGATTGAAAAATATAATATTAACCTATAAATATTGTATTTACTTGTAAATTTAGTATTAAAATTAACTCTCTATAGTTATCAAAATCATCCAAATTAATATATAAGAAAAGTAATCCATTGATCGTGATTAAAATCATCAAAATTATCATACAAAAATTCATCCTCTCATAGTGATCCATATTAACACATAAGAAACTTGAAACATATTTATATTGCAGAATCAAACAACTAACTCCTTCGAGAATAATACTTCGATCCGTGAACTGCTTAGTGGAGCACTTAACCACTAGCGGACTTTTGATCGGAGTCTTCATATCTCGCAAAAACTGAATCGTCGTTGACAAGAACAATAAGGATCATCACAATCTGTCATAACCCAGCCGTCGCTGGAGAAGCTGTACATCGATCTTCTCTGGTGTGATCCTCAATGACCTTTCCAGTGTGATAGATCAACGATGTTCTGAGTTGCGACTGATCGGGAAAGATCCAAGTGCAATCCCTGGCGTTGTACTCCGTTTGGATCTTTTGCAATCTTCTTAGGCAAGATGAGGGACAATATGCCTTTGTTAGTGGCTGTAGATCTTGCAATCTACCCTCACCGATGCTTGAGAGCAAGAGAAGGAAAGCATGACTTGTCTTCTCTAACGAGATTGGTAACACCAGCGACGAGAGAGAGAGAGAGAGGAACATACAAATGACGAGAGACTGAAAGCCAAATGAGAGAGAGACAAGGGAGAGAGAGACAAGGGAGGAGAGAAACCAGATAGGGAAGAGAGGAGAAGAAACAAGAAAAAATATTTCAGATCTAACAACAGGACCAATAAACGAAGGAGACGATCCTATCCAATAAAACTCGTTAAACAGGGAACAAGTGAAATTGGCTAGACAGTGAGCTGTAGAATTTCCTTGTTGAGGAATGTAGCAAATAGAACCACTGTTTGCCATTAAAGTAGCATCACAAACGTCTTCAACGATCATAGCTTCAGGGGCCCTTGAACACGGCTTTTAAATTTCATTCACCATATTAAGAGCATCCTTCTCAACAACCCAATCATAAAATCACCTTGAACAACAAAGCAGGTACCTTTCCTAATAGCTAAACACCCTAGCACCCTGCCACCACAATCACTAACACATCCGCTTATGCCAACAAAATCCAAGTAGTCTTTAACTGCAACATCTACATTCACTTTGATAATGCCTAAATCCAGAGGATGCTAATTCTCAATTATTCTACAAGTACCTGCACTTCTAGGCCTCTCAATTTTGGCACACGATTGGCAATCATATAGTATCCTCCCAGCCCCATCCAAAGTATAAGAGGTCAGATCAACCCATCCTTCATACACTAGCTTGTTTTTATCCAGCCATATACTTTATAAGAGCATGCAAAAAACATCAAAATCACCTGCGCTTACATGTTCTGCCATTAACATGCACAAAGAACTTATCAGGCCACCAAGAAAAAACTTTAACAATGACCAAAGTGCACTCGAAACCCATACCTCTATTGGGGTGTAATTTGGTCAGGTTTAAATCATTAAGTAAAAGTCCAGCTAGGGTGGCTGGAGCTACGTTCGGAACAAATTGAGCCCGAAAGGAGTGGTTGATTTGGGTTGAACTATTGCTATTAGGATCACCAGCCTGTTATGTGTTCACAAAATGGCATCGATCGGTTCGATGTCTTCGATTTAATTAGGGTTTTAACTCGCTTCGCTTGGAATGGATTCATATATTGTCCACTATTGCAAATCTACTTAGTGTTGGTTCATTAGAATCGACATTGTAAGTTCGACAGTTACAAGGAGATACTCGCTAAGTCATGAAGTAGAACATGGGGAGTAGTCTGATATTTACACCCTACCAAAGACTGACATTGTCCTACTACTATAAGCACGACCATGCCCACTCTTTTCATGAGGTTGAAGCCCACAATTGCACTAAAAACCTCAATAAATAGAGGGTGAAGTTTACATTTCTGGCATCCCAAATCCCCATATGCCAAAACTCTGTAGAAATAGTTCTAGATTCTCTACTTTAAGCTCATTCTTCATTTTAATATTCTTCACTTGTATCTTGTATTTATATCATTATATAGTAAAAAACAGTAGACGTAGCTCTAATTAAAGAGTGAACCACTCTAAATCCGACTTGTGGTATCTTTATTTTTTGCAGTGTTTTCTTATCATTTAGTGCTTTTGATCCGTTTCTCATTTAATTATTATGTAACTTGGTTTGTTAAATTTGCTAAGATCCTATAACGGTAATTTAAGGGCGTAAATTCTTAAGTACTGAACATTAAATCACATTCCAAATATAATTAGGAACATGGATCTTCTTCAATTAGTATATACCATTTAAGACCCGTTTGATCTACTATATACTAACAATCATTTTCTTTGGCCATTAATTTTATTAATAGAGCTCCTTAGGATCATTGATAATAAAATATATCTTGAGTGTTTAACCAGCATTTCAACTACTTTATTCATGGTTTATAATCGACACCTTGGGGTGAACAATGATAAAATATGCTAAAGAAAATTATCCTCTCAAAGATCAAACTTGGTACATGACGTATCCCTTCCTTGAGGTTGGAACCACCATGTATTACCTATAGACCAACGATGGAGGTCTTAGGTCGTCTCTTTGAAAACCTTTTCACACTCAATATTTTAGAAATAAAGGTTTTATGTTAGCATGCATGAACAATTTTTACTAAGCGGCACTCCTAATTTTACATGACATGTTATCAATAAACATGGCAAAACATATTATAATGCAAACAACCAATGCAACAAGCAAAGTTGCAAGCAATATAATAAACAGTAGTAATATCTTAGTTCTATCCTAGAGCAAAGAAAATAAAGGTTACAAAAGATCAATCGAAACATATATCGATTTTTCATCGTGTATCGTCTCATTGCATCTTTCTTCATGTGGCATCTGTTTTCAATTTTCAATCTCATATAGATCATAAATTTATTTTTCTAGTTATCATAAAATTCCATGTGTCTTAGAATTGTCTCAAAAAACAAAATAAAAAACTGCACCCGAAAAATGCATGTATTGTTAAAAAAAAAACAGTTTTGCCCAAGATCAGCTTATCGATTCCATATAGAACCCATAGTTTTCCTAGCATTTGGCCTGTCGATACAAGGTATCTGGCCTACTGAATGACATTGAACCAGCGTTTTTTAAACTTTTGCAAAAACAATTTTTAATGCAGTTCTTTAATTTATTTTTAAACAATTCAAAAACATAAAAAAGTTATAAATACAATAAAAACACAGAACTACAATCATCTCTATCTTCAAGATCTATCTTCACTTCAAATAATTATTTTAATACAAATTTTATAAATTAAAATTAAAATAATAAATCCTAGACGTTGATGATAAACCACCATCTAATTACATAAAAAATCTATATACACATTCTAACCTCTAAGGAATCATAACTGACAAAAGTTATTAATTAATATAATAATTAAAACATAATTTTAATCAATAATAATTAATTAGTTAACATTCACCATATAATCTCATGACAATATATAATTATATAGAAATTCTAGAGTGCCAACTCTTTAAACATATAATTCAATTATAGCAGAGATTAAGATTACATAATTTATGTACACAGTATGATCACAAACCTGTCAAAATCAACATAAAACCATGGCTCTGATACTAATTCTTAGAAAAACAATGTGCAACAGAATTTTAGAAGTCTTAAATTAGTCTTTTTCAAAATAACAAGTTTGACATGCTATGTATATAAATAAATAAAAGATCTTACGTACCTCTTAGAATTGGGAGCGCACTTCTAACAAGAAAAACTTTCGTACAACTGCTATCAAGAATCGCCTTCGAAAGAGCTTCAACCAACTAGTTTTCTTTACTATTCTCTTTTCTATGTCAGGAGTGCAAGTGGGCACACATCGTTCCATTCTCCTCTAAGCAATGTCTCCTTCCAACCATATAAAAGAAAACCAAGAGCCAAGGTTCGAGATGATGAATAATAGTCCTTTAGGAATTTTAGAGTTTCTTTCACCAGAATACTCTCTTTAAATTTCTTTCGTGATCTAAATAATAATAGGAACAAGTATCCTATTTATAGCAGGTGGCTAGGAGTCAATTCCACTTAGATTAGGCTCCTAAATTTAAAACTGGATCGAAATCCAGATCAAAACGCATGAAAACATGTAACAGGGTTTACGCTCGATCAACATGTCAAACCTAGCCATTGGTATGTTAATCCAAACCATCGGCTTGTCGATTCGTATCATCAGCCTGCTAGCTATACCGATTTATGCTCCACTAGCCTGTCGTATTGGGCATCAGCCTGCCGGTTGATGTTGATTTTGAAATCTTTATAGATCATATTTAACATGGGAATATTAGACAAAACCTTAGTTTTAATTCAAATACCACAATAGAGAAGTTATCTGATTAAAACAGTCATATATAGATAAGTTATCTGTCAAATAAAATATATTCAAATAATTCAACATGTTTATCTTAAATTAATTTATAAAATTAATCCAACAAATAAACTGACATGAATTATTAAATTCTAAACAATTGAAATTAAGCTAATCTAAGAATTAACATAAGTTACTAATATGTAAGAAAATACGCCGTATCATTATAGGAAATATTGTAAGTTAGCAAAAGGGACTCGATGTACACATATAGATCAAGTTCTTATAATTATAAAATAATATATCAGATATATATATATATATATATTATAATTATAACTCTAATGCTGTTCCATTAAAAACTTAAAGCTACACTCTCGAACTATATAAAATTATGAAGCTTCAATAAGCTTATCATCCATAACATATCATAATGTGTAACATCCCCATAGGATATTCATATTAGCTTAAAGATAAATTCCATTTTACTTTTCTAATTTCTTTTATCTTATATTTTATTATCTCACCATTGGAATACTTTCTATCCATAAATAGTATACCATTCGATTGCACCTATGCGTCTAAATGGTTGAGCGCTCCAGTTTTTCAATTATAGGATAATGCTTATAAGGGAATTTCATTAACTTTGTAAAAGAGCTATGGATTCTATATCTACAAATAATGAGTTTACGTCAATCAAAAGTAATATCTCTAACGTATGGTATGCATGCCATTATCTACTTTAGGATGTCACCCTTTGGTACATTAAAAGACACAAGTCAAGAATACGAGTCTATTAATTCATTTCAAGATTAAAACATAATACATGTGATTGTCTAAAGTAAATTGATTTAAATGTTTTGAGACTTTTCTTACTCCTTAGGTCTTGAAAGTGTATTTTTTTAGAAGAAAGGTCCCCAAAAGCTATCCTTTTTTTTTTTTAGTATAACTCATTGTTTTTTGTCCAAAAATAAGATTTAAATGCCCTAGCATAAAGTTAATGACAATAAATTAAGAGATTGATTATAAATAAAAAAGAAATTCATAAATATCCATTATATTTTATTTTTACTAAGTTGGTACCAAATTACAATAACTAAATAATTGTAACATAACAATATTTAGTTTTTCAAATATACACTTTTCTTTCTTAAATATCTGTAATATAATTGAAGATAATAAAAAGCATGTAATCAAATATTATATAATTGGACAATTAATTATTGTGCTTATCTTTAGTTATATCGTTCTAATTCGAACCAACTTAATCAAAGTATATGGAATGATGACTAATTTTCTCCATGAAATTTATGAATTTTTTTGGTTTATAATCAATTACTTGTTAGTAATCATCATAATTAACTTTTTTCTAAGGCATTTAAGCATTATTTTAGGCAAAAAAAAGTTATACTAAAAAAAAAAAGTTTTTGCGGACCTTTCTGTTAAAAAATACATTGTTAGGACCAAAAAAGCAAAAAAAGACACAAAATATTGACATCTTTTGTGTCATTTAACAGCAACGAGAAAATGAGCACTAACGATACCAACAAATTAACTGTTTGAGGACTTAAATGTCTAAATTCTTAAAATGAGAACTTATAGTGCCAATAAATTAAAAGTTTGGGGGACCAAATTGACCAAATTTTTAAAGTGGGGACTAAGATATCAACAAATCAAGAATTTGGAACCTAAATATCCAAATCTTAAAATGAAGATCTAAACACAAAAGGTTGTAAAATTTGGGGACTTACAATGCAAAAATCCCTTATTAATAAGATTTGTTTGTAACGGACATTTTGTGTATTTTGTATAGTTTTCTCAAAATGTTATTTTTATATGTATATATAACATTTGATTAAAATATATGTTTTGACTGAAAGGTGCTTTTTGGTCAATCTATATAAAATTCGCACTTGTTAATTTATGTTCGTCCAAGTTTTTTTTTTCCCCTTTTCTTAGATGACTGTTTTTTTGTCATTGTTTTGGTATTTCTTTTCCTTTTCATTGTTTATTGTTTTGTCTTTTTAGTGCTATTATTTTCTAATAAATCCGTTCTTTATAATTTGTTCTTGTTGGAAAAATTTTAAAATGGGCTTCTTTTTCCTTACTTTACATCTATTAACATAATTTCTTTTAAACAACTAAGATCTCTTTTGTTAAATAAATTAAAATAATAATATGATAATCAATATTTAATATGTTGATAGGACATACAAAATTACTTTGCACGTTCATAGTATTGTGGAGTTCAACTAGTTTGAAACAAATAAACGATGCGGTTTATAATGTTAATTATGAAAATTTTAGAGCTTATTTGGTAGTGTTTTCATTTTTGCTTTTTTTTTTAAAAAAAATTGAAAATTAAAACATTTTAAGAAATGTGTTGGGGTTGTTTTTAAAATTGTGTTTGGTTGTATGTGTTAGTGTATTTTTGAAAAAAAAATATTAATACCAAAATATCCCTTTTTATTATTTTTATTTGTCTTTCTCCTCTTTTCCATCTCTTTCTTGTCTCTCTATGTGTCCCCTTACAGCCACCATGTTGCCGGAATTTGCCACCACCATGTCATCGGAGTTTATCGCCACACATCGTCGAAGTTTGCCACCACATTGGAGGTGATTTTCCTCTCTTTCTCCCTCTTTATCTTTCTTTCTCTCTCTCTCGCGATGGCCACCCTCAATAGCCCCCCGACCACCCTCGACAAACCTAGCCTCGCTCGATCAATAGTGTTACCATAGAGATCAATGCGACTCCCGATCTAGGTCAAACGACCACACAATGAGCTTGTCTTCCATTGGGAATAGGCAATTGGCTTGTGGTGGGTGCACTTTAGTGCAGTCTGTAGGATAGAAAACACAAGAGGGGGAGGGGGGCCGGCTGTTGGGTCGATTATGATCATCACGTGAATTTTAGGGCTTCGTCACCATTGGTCAGCACACTCTGTTGAACTCCAACGGCTAGGATGGGTTGCTCTGGCAATAGCTGGGGTTGGTTTAAGAGAGAGAACGATGGATTGGGAGAGGGTTTGAGAGAGGGAACAGGGAATGGGAGGAGGGGTGGGGGGAATCAGGCTTGTTTTGGTCAATTAAGAGTTTTATAAAAATTACAAACAACTTTTTTTTTGTTTTCAAAATCTAAGCAGAATTGGAGAATTTTGGAAACAATTTTTGTTTTCATTTTCTACAAAATCTGAAACAAACAATGTTTTGAAAACATTTTTATTTTTTGTGTCTTCGAAAATGGGAGAAAATGTCTTGAAAACAACACCAAACACCCCCTTAGTCTTGGATATCATTTGAAAACATGCCAAGGAAACATCGTTGGGACTGAATCTGCTTTCGTTCTTGTAACAATGACATGTCGCTTATGCTTAATAATTTTTTAGCCTTCATCGTTGATGTATAACATAGAGTTCATATAGCAAAGAGATAGCTTGGATTGAGGGGAAACACTTTTTTTTTTTTAAAAAAAAAATCGATATTTTTTCAGCAAACATAAAACCTCTTGCCTTGGATTGAGGGGAAAAAAGAAACATTTCATTTTGGTTTTTAAATTAAATACTTTTGAGTAAACACAAAACTCTCCTCCTCCTTCAATAATTGGGTTAATTGATATTTCTGGCCTAATAAATGCTATCACACATACAATTATACTCAATTCGACAAACATATTCAAACCAGATCTAAATTAAAGAACTAAAGTCCTACACTAAGCAACATACGCAAATTTTTTTATTTTTATTTTTTTGATAAAGACTTGCGAAGCATGTAATGAAACCTCAACCGTAGGTACCAAGAGAAGATTGGACAAATAATCTTCAGAGGGCTTTTTTTTAACATTGCATCCATGAATTCACAGTTACAACTTATCCTTTTAATTCTTAATTTTGATAATTTTCAAATCTATAGCAAATCAACATTTCATAAATTGCATGTTTTTTTATTTATAAATTGACATATGACTTGTACATATTCGTTAATAATAACATGAAAGTTCATTTTTATCTATTTTAATCCAAAACTATCGGTTAGAATCTTTTTAATTAACGGTATATAGATTTGAATTGGTGTGGTTTTTAACTTTGCGATTTAAATTGGTAGTTTTAAACTTATGGGGTTTAAATTGTGGTTTTGAACCTTCATTTGGAATGTAAAGATCTAAACAAAGAATAAAAATATCATAGTAGAGAACTAGTATTTAGAAATATCAATTCAAACTATTATTTATGAAAAAAAGGAAAATGATAAGGGTTTATGCAGTAAAGAATTGTTCAAAATATTTAGATTTTTAAGGGCGAGAGTATTTGGCCTAGCTCTGCCCCAATAGGATTCATACATTGCATATCATGAACAAAAAAGTGTGGATATAGTCGAATGGTAAAATTTCTCTTTGCCAAGGACAAGATACAGGTTCGATTCCCGCTATCCACCCAGGATAATGGGTTAATCTATTTAATTTAAGTGTTCAAAACTGATAATTTAGACCATTTTAAACCAATATTAAGGATCAAAACCAGGTTTTTGCATTGCATACAAAAAAACCAAACGGACGCTGAGTTTTTTTTAAATAGGAAATTTTAAATTAACTTTATTTTAAATATAAATTTAAATTGACCTTGATATAAATAAAAAGACCTTTTATGTTTTTAATTTACAACCCACGTACGAAACACACATCAATTTCCTTTAAAAAAAATTAAAAGTAAAGTCATTATAAATTAGGAGTGGTTTGCTACAAAATGGTACAGTTGAGAGGCAAATTGTCAAAATTAAAAATTCAATATATAAGTAGCAACAATTGATAGGTTCACAGGCAATAGTGAAATTGAGCCTTATCAGAAAGAAAGGAATGTGATAATCAACATTGATTAACTTAGCTAGCAAATTAATAACTCTCAACTAAAATTATAACAAATTTTTGCAAATGCAAAACTTCATCAATAATACTAGGACATGAATACACGTGCTAACTCATATTCCAAAATCAAGTAGGAGAATTAACGTTCTGGATCGATCGAAACTAGGCTCTCCAAATAATCAAAGGCCTTGTAATGTTCAATACTCCAACGACTCATAGCATCTTTTCCCATGAGCAATCTCTCCTTTCCGCTTGAGAAATCATACGACACCAATGTCTCCTCGTACTCATCTCCTCCCAAAACAACCTTCACCACAAGAAATCGATCTTTCCAAACTCCCAACCACTCCCATCTGTCAACATGGAGAGCCGGAGCACTAACCGTCCACTGCTTAGTCCACCTTCGCTTCGACACAAATGACATGTCGTTTTCCATCGACCAGAACTCCAACACATCAGTGTAGTAACTCTGTACAATCGCACCAAGTGATTTTCCTCTCCACTTCACGAGCCCCCGAACTTCCGTCTTGCTACGACCAGTGCTCGGTGTGTCCATCTCACGAAATTCCTCGTCGCTCAAATCAAACGACAACACACCATGTCGTTTTTCATGAGAACGTGGGAGCCAGTACAAAACCCCGTTTAATTCAACTCTACTTCTTCGAAGATCATACGAAGTTATGAAACGCGGACATGGTTTAATTTCTCTCCAACAATTTCTTTTGAGGCTGAACAAATGAACTTCAAAGTCGTCGTCCCCTTTAAAATCGTGCGCCATTCTAAGCAACTTGTAATCCTTATTGCTAGGATCGAACCCCAAATTTATCTTATAAAAGGATAAAAATTTGTCATTAACTGAGGGTTCTGGAAGATTCCTAAACTCTCTTGTTGCCGGATTCCATAGAATTATTTTTGAGGAATTCTCTTCCTTGGAATCCATGGTCAGACAAACTAAACCATTACAACATACAGTCATATCATCAACAGAATATGATTTCTCGTTGTGACAATCAATACTGTTTATGATGTATGATGTATCTAGATTTTCTACTTTGGGCTTGTCACGTAGCAAACAAATTTTACAAGTGCTTCGATTTTCCGGCCATTTGCATCGGACGAATAGAAGAGAGAGTTGAGAGAAGTTAGAGTGGTACTGATTTTGAAGGTGAGTGGAGATGAAGTGGGAGTCGGCGGTGATGAGAGAATACCAGTCTTTTGAGACGCACTTGAATCGCATTAGGGATTCTGCAGGCAGCTTCGAGAGGATTATCTTCATGACGTCTTTGGGCAAGAAATTATTGCGGCGTGGGGTTTTTGATTGATCCATGGTTTCTTTTTCGCTCATTTACATCTCTATGCGGCTTAATTTCACAGAAAGATGGGTTATATGTATATGGAACTGAGTGGGAGAGGTTCTTGGTATTTATTACTAGGGTTTGTATGAGACTTTCTAGTCTTTTTTTTTTTTTTTTTTTGCTTTTTTTTTCCCCAAGGGGATTGTTAT
The DNA here is from genome assembly GCA_946598075.1 of Artocarpus hirsutus. Taxonomy (NCBI): domain Eukaryota; kingdom Viridiplantae; phylum Streptophyta; class Magnoliopsida; order Rosales; family Moraceae; genus Artocarpus; species Artocarpus hirsutus. Next base: position 33,203 of record CAMOHE010027365.1, read on the forward strand.
TATTGTTGTGAATAAAAACTTTTTAGAAGTTCTATTTTCAAAAAAAAAATGTTGGAAGTTTTATATTTGAAAAAAGCTACATATCCCTTAAAAAAAAAAAAGAAAAAAAGCTACATATCAGGTGTATAATTATTAATATTATTATTATTAAAAAAAAAGTTGTATATTATCCGATAAGTGAGGGAGGAAAACAGGAAACAAAAATTTTCAAATGGAAAAGGAAACAAAAGAAAAAAGTAAAAAGCGGCTGCTCGTTATTGTCTCCGAGAAAATGCTCCAATTAACGTAATTTAGATATGCTTATGAAGTAAATATATGTTATCTTTTGAAAATGGTAATAAACATCACTTTTTCAAAATTAATTATAGTATGTATAAAGTTTTGAAAATTTTTTAGTAAATAATAGAGTTATGATATAATTAATTTACCCCTTTATTTACTGTCTAAATAACTCTTATTTATACAATAAACAGATTTAAAGTACAAATAATTTATTTACTCACTTGTTTACAGTGTAAATAATTTTTGACAAAGATTTTCAAACTTGCTACTTCTTCAACAAGTTTTAAAAATCTGTTATTTCTCACAATCTTCTAATAAATAATATACTTCAGACAACCAAAGATAATTTTCAAACTAAATACTTGTGAAAAAATTAAAAGACATGATCAAATTTTATTATGAAATTGAAATTCAACATATTATTCTGAATATCTTCAAAATGTTTTTAATTACATAGTAATTATTTTAATTATATTATTTTAAATCATATGTAAAATATTTATAACTAGAGTCATATTTTAATTCAATAAATATAATTGAGTCATTTGTCTCCTTAATCTGTAAACTTCGTTCCTTAGGAATTTCTCAATTCTTACAAACCACCTCGTAATTGCGCCTTCCACCATCACTAAAGCTCCTTGTCAATCTGACATTCTTTAGTTTGTGATGGACTCTTAGTCACCAGAAATCATTGTTGTCGCGTGCGAAGACTTTGTTCTCATTGAGAGCGCCACTACCAAGAATTTCTCAAAGAGAATTATCCACGCTAACCAACCGACGGAGAGCAACAACACCATCGTCTTGACAATCGGTGGAGTTGTGGAGGATTGGGACTTAGAGCGTAGCACAAAGATTGTCGATGAGTTGTCGGCATTGACTTGCTTTGCTTCCTACGAAGTTTTGTAAAACTGTCAGCTGGTTACTGAGCACGGTGGAGTGGGCATGTCATGCCCCAAAGTACGGGTAGTGACGTGGAGAATTTATTCAGTTAATTAAACTAAGTTTTTTATTAAAATTACCAATTAAATGACTTGGGTTATTTTGAAAAATGTATGATTTTAAAAACATTCATTGTTATTTTAAAATTGTAAAATGTAAAATAAAATATTAAAGATAATTAAACATAAGCCGGGCCCCACTAAACCCACATAAGAGCACACATATGGTATCGACAATAAAATAATACATCACAGTCCAATAAGAAAGGTAGATATTAAAATTATACACGCCTTGAATTAAATGAAGCAATTACTTGAAACAGTACTCCTACGACTCACTTGTTGCCCTGTTGCTTCCCTGTCGGTCCTTAGCTGCAATCCACTAAGGAAAAAGGGTTTTAATAAAATAAAGAAAATATGAGTGAAAAGCCCAGTAGGACTCAAGGTTCGAAGAACATTTAAATGAATATAATATTCTGTTATAGACAAGAGTTATAAAAATAATAAATTGAAATACGTTAAACTCATACTTACTATCTTGCTCTTTTTCATCCAAATCTAATTTAGGGTTGAGCTTTGAAAACATTAAATTAAGGTTAGATCTATTACAACATAAGAATTATAAAGTACCGTAGATGGACTAATAAAATTTATTCTTACAATTAATCCATTAGTAATCTGCAAAATTTGACTTATTATTTAGTTTCTTACAAAGCCATCATAATCACCATCGTGGTGGCCCAGCTAGATTTCGGGACCTACCCTCAGGTCACACTCTCCACGACACGATCTCTGTGGATGGCATCATGCTCTTTTGTTTCCTTTTGGATGGTGTTAATAACGTGTCCGGTGTTATGTTATTATTTAGGTTTCACCTTACCGAATATTCTCATTTACATTCATCGTTTGATTTATTATGATCATTCATTTTTCATCAGGAAATGAAATCACTAAGTAATCCATCCCAATTCATCTCTTGAAACTTATTTTGAAAGACATCACTTTGAAAGAGGTTATTTTGAAGGAAACAATTTGGAAGAATCCTTTCAGGCGAAAATATTAAAATCATGCTATCAAAGGAAAAGATAGAAATCCTACCTAGAATCCTGCATCATACCCAGCATCGCAGTCCCAGTCCTGTATACGTCAGCTTCACGGAACCACGTACAACCTTAAATATAAACTAAGTCCATCAATATTTAGTTTAGGATATTCTGCATTACTTAGCTATTTCATGGTATCTTAGTGTGCCATTGAAGTTTATAAAGTCATTTTATAAAGCTAAAAGCTTCATCTAGGTTTGAAACAGTAAACACGGGTGAAAACGGTCATTTCTTATAAACTCTAGTCGGCCTATCGAACTATCCGTATGGCCTACCGAACCACACAGTTTGGCCTACTGGCCGTATAGAACTAGCCTACCAAACTTTTCCAAGTTCGGCTTATCGATGATATGAATCCGGCCTGCTGATACTCAAGATCGGCCTTCCAAACTAGAAAATTCTAAAAAGTTTCAAATTTTGAGTCTCGGCCTTCCGAGCTTGAAATCTCATTCTAAACTTGTTTTCTCAATTCCTAGACATAGAAGACATTCATAGATGATAGAAAAACATAATATAATACATTTAAACAAGTTTAAATAAGATTTTCATAGAAAATCTCAAAGGAATCTAAAAATGAGGAAAATAGGAAAAATGTGATTCAATTCATTTTTTGTGAAATCAAGCTTAGATTCAAGTTGTTTTAAGTTCCATTATCTTAGATTAAAGGTTTTCTAAGCTATAGAAACTTGGATTACAACATTTTAAAGAAATTGAAAATTTTGAAAAAGTTTTAAAAATTTGAAAAATAACAAACTAATCTCGAATCCAAGCTTGAAATCAAGTTTATGGAGGCTCAATCTTGCTCCTTAGCTTCTAATCTAGTTGAAGATCTAAGCTTGAGTTCAATTTTGAATCAAAACTTAAGAGGGAAAGAGAGGGTGACAGGCAGAGAGAGAGAAGAGAGAGAGAGCTGAGATTGAGAGAGGGAGAGCATAAGAGAGTGTGAGAAAGAATGAGTGAGGGACGGAGAGGGAGAGGAAATAAATAGAGGAAGAGAATGGCTTTTGCAAAGTGAAAACCATGTTCCAACACACAGTTTTCCAAAAAGAGACATATTGAACATTTGACAATTTGTTTTATTCCAAAAATTCAAAATAACAATTGAAATAATAAAGGGTGATTAAAACAATTAAAAGTAATACTAATTTTGAAAATATTACAAAATTGTTAAATGAAGTTCAAACTTGCATTATGGCACACTAATTCACTATTTTCTCACTAATTACACTAAATTAAAAATCGGGGTGTTACAACTCTCCACTCCTAAAAGAAATTTCGTCCTTGAAATTGGAATTTGACCTAAAAACAAAATATATGCAGATATAACTCCCGCATAGTTGACCCTAATTCCTAGGTTGCCTCATTAGCACTATGGTGCTGCCACACCACTTCAATTAACAAAACTTCACAGCGTCATAGGTCTAGCATTTGTTGATCAATAATCTAAATCAGTACTTCTTCGTAGATCGCGTCTTCCTAAATTTGCATATCATGAATCGAGAAAATCTTGCTTGGCTTAGGCGGATATTTCAACGCATCGACACATGCACAAAATACAACTTGAATATAAGAGTTCGAAAAGAAGGCCAAGACGATAAGCGGTCACTTCAACACGTTGAGAAGTCTAGTATAATCAATCCGACACACCTTAATGAAAAATTCTCATTCACATTGAAACATGAAACTCACCTACATGACGAAACCTTTAAGAAAACAGAATCCCTATCTTGAGTTTTGGAGGTTGACGTCTTCTTTATGCAAAACTCTTCTGCCTACTCTGAACAGCTCTCAACCGATCGCGAAGCACATTAACCTTTTTATTGCTCTCATGAGTTTCTTCGGGTGCAATAATGATCTTGTCTTCTGGTCCAGTCCAAATTACTAGCGATTGACAAGACCGTCCACATGGTGCTTCGAACGGTATCATCTCGATGCTTACTTGATAACTATTGTTGTACCCAACTCTGCCAGATGTAAATGTCTCTTCTAATTCCTGCCAAAATCCAATGCACGTGCATGCAATGTAAGAACTTGAATAACTTGGGTGAACTACCTATTAGTCTGAAAATAAAAAGCTGCATTGGAACCCAAATCTATGCCTAAAGCTCCCGGAAGCTCCTCTAAGAACTCATCTCGAAACAATGACCTAAAGGTAGGAAATAGAGTTCGTTGATTTCGTCAACCTATAGACTATGATCCACGTTGCATCATGTCTATGTTCTGTCCTCGGCAATCTAGGGAGGAAATCCATCGTGACATGCTTTCTTGCTAAAGCTGACCAATGGGCTTCTAATTTTCGGCTGCTAACTAGAAACAAATCACACATTTAGCCACGTACTCGTGAACATCTTTCTTCATGCCTCTCCATTAGTACTACCTCTGCAAATTGCAATACCTCATGGTGCTTCTAGATGAATAGCAAATTGAGACTCGCAAGCTTCGTTTGTTAAAACCTTCACCACTCCCTCGATCACAGGCATGGCTAGACGTCCCCTGAGATTACAACAACCCATTTGTAGGAATCCTCCAGTCTTCAAACTGCTCCATTGTCTGTATTCACGTTCACTTCCATTGAAGATACTGGTCCCACCATTGATTTTAGTTTGTTGTTCGAACATGCGCTGGAGCCGAATTCGTAAGAGACGTCGATACCTGATTGAAGTCTTCATGGTACTATAGTCCATCTTTGCTTGCTGTAGCATCACTCTTCTGATTCTCTAGTGCCAGATATACGTGGTTTCCTAAAGACCTCCTGCTGAGCACATCTACAGCTACGTTGGCCCTACCTGGATGATACTACAGCGAGAAGTGGTCCTTCCTATATTCCATCTACCTCTGTTGCCTCAAATTTGAATCCCTCGAGTGATCAAATATCTTGAGCTCTTATAATCTGAGAAAACCTGAAATGTCACCTTATACAAATGGCATCTCCAGATCCTCAAAGCGTGAATCACTATGGCAAACTCTAACTCGTGTATAGGGTAGTCCTGCTCACGAGCGAGGTCTTGACCGCCACAATCCACAAGCCACAGCTTGCCCACACGGCATTAACATACATCCAAGTCCTCGTCCTTTCGCATCAACGTAATCCTCATAAAGCTCGTCACTACTCAATATAACCAATATAGGAATAGTAGTCCATCTATTCTTTAACTCTTGGAAAGTGTAGTCACCTTCTCCATCTTATCCAAACCTGACACTTTTCTTGATTAACCTCGTCGATGGAACTACTATCTTTGAGAAATCTTTTACAAACTTCCTATAGTACCCAACAAGTCCTGAAAAACTACAAACCTCGGCCACAATCTTTGGTCGTCCCCACCGTACTATAGCCTCTATCTTAGACAAATCCACTGAGATACCCTGCTCGAAAATAATATGCCCTAGAAACTCAACATTCTTGGCATGCAGCTGGTGCTTCTGGACCACAAATCTACCCTCAAGAAATATCGTGAACTTCCTAACCAGTCAAATAACTCATCGATCCTAGGCCAAGGACACTCATTCTTCATAATGACCCGATTCAGCTACCGATAACCAACACACAACTTGAGCGTACTATTATGTCTCTCAACGAGCAGAACTGGCACATTCCAAACTATCCTGAATATGTCCTTTATTCAATTCATGAAGCTGTTTCCTTAATTCCTTCATCTATGCAAGCGCCAATCAATGTGGTGCCATAGAAATCAGAGTGATCCCCAAGAATAACTAGTTGTCAAATTCAATCTCCCGATGCGATGCTAATCCAGACGACTCGTCGAGAAGACATCATCGAATTCATCAGCCACCAATGTTGCTGCATTTCTTCCTACGGCGTTAGATTCCTTTCCTAGATCCTAAGGAAGTATGTACATCATTCCCTATCGAACACTAGGCTTACCTCTTTAAGGTGACATTCTAATAGTTTCATATACCTGGACAACCGGTCCATCCTTAAGGCCACATCATAAGTACTCATGGGAATTATAATCAAATTTCTATCTAGAGTCTCGTCCCTAATCATTATCTTATAAGGTCTACATATATGGTTTACACACTCACTCGCTCTAGGGTAAGGTATTTACCAAGGGTTTATTAAATTCCTCTATTCCTAATTCCAAGGCATGCATAAATAAACTCGAAATGAGAGAATGAATGGCACTAATATCAAGTAGAACCAGAGCTAAAGACTAAGAAACCAAGATCGTGCCGTCAACTTTCACGTTGCTGGTTTGAGTACCCAAACTCTTTGAAGTTATGGTGTGAACTTACATTGGAGCCTTTCCTTTGTTTTACTAGCGTTGATATGTCCTAGGTTCATCGGCTAATACTACTGCGGATAAACTAATGAGGTTAAAATTAAGGAAGTTGTTGAGGTGGAGAAAAAGACGGAGCTTGGGGCTGACGGCTTGCACTCCCACCATTTTGAAATCCTGGTCGAGCATTCCGTATGGGGTTGCTCCTCTTAATTCACTCCATACTGCTTGCAGAAATGGCAAGGGTTGCTTTATCCACTACTAGATGGTCTACTGCTTCCACTGTTACGTTACCATGTCGATTCTTTACCTAAGCTTAGCAATCGCTACTCTAAAGCCGCAAGGCCACCAGTTGCTGTTGAGTGGATATCTTGAACCCTTCTTGGAACTTGACACAGCTTTCACGCACAAAAGCCATGTTGAACAAAACAATCTTGGCCAACTCATCAAACTTTACCTCGTGTTCCCAAACCGTCTTATCACCCTTTTTCAACTGGTAGAATTCAACGATCCTTTGATCTGTACTCCGCTATGGAAATAATGCTTGCTGATAAATTCCTTGAATCTTTCCCCACTAATATTCCTATCATTCTCCAGATGCTTTACTTACTTATTAGGTATCAGCAATGCTTGCCTACTAACAAGTCGCGGATTCCATTTGGCATGCTATTGGTGCTTCAAAGGTATCCACATGCATTGCCTACTGAGTCTAATTGAGATTCAACCACCTGTAGACCTCTATCTCCATCGAAAGTTAGGGTAGACACACACCCAAGCTCCTTAAAGTCTCCATGCCAGCGACTTGCCTTCGAATTGCCAGGTATAACTCTTGCTGCCATTTGCTGAAAAGCGATAAATGTAGCCCCTATCATACTCCTCTCATTCATGAGACTCGTGTTAGTCACAGCTACATGATGCCTAGGTGTTATTCTCTCAATTTTAAAACAAAATTGGACTGCCAGAGGCTTTTCACTGTCACATCTATATGTGCACAATTCCAAAGGTTCATAACCTTGAGCTCTGATATCATTTTGTCATGCTTCAAAGTTTAGGTAGTGACGTGGAGAATTTATTTAGTTAATTAAACTAAGTTTTTGATTAAAATCACCAAGTAAATGACTTGGGTAATTTTAAAAAACATGATGATTTTAAAAACATTCTAAAACATTTGTCATTATTTAAAATAGTAAAACATAAAATAAAATATTAAAGATAATTAAACATAAGTCGAGCCCCACCGAACCCATATTAGAGTACACATATAGTATCGACAACAAAATAATATATCACAGTCAAATAAGAAAAGGTAGTTATTAAAATTATACATGCCCTGAATTAAATAAAGCAATAACTTAAAACAGTACTCCCATGACTCACTTGTTGCCCTATTGCCTCCTTGTTGGGCCTAAGTTGTAATCCACCTAGGAAAAAGGGTTTTAATAAGATAAAGAAAATGTGAGTGAAAGTCCAGTAGGACTAAAGGTTCGAAGAACATTTAATTGAATATAATATTCTATTATAGACAAGAGTTATAAAAATAATAAATTGAAATACGTTAAACTCATAATTTCCATCTTGCTCTTTTTCACCCAAATCTAATCTAGGGTTGAGCTTTGAAAACATTAAATTAAGGTTAGATCCATTACAACATAAGAATAATAAAGTGTTGTAGATAGACTCATAAAGTTTATTCTGACCAATAATCCATCAGTCATCTGTAAAATTTGATTTATTATTTAGTTTCTGGCAAAGCCACATTAATCACCACCATAGTGGCCCAGTTGAGTTTCGGGACCTACCCTCAAGGTTACACTCTCCACGATCCGATCTCTGCGGATGGCATCATGCTTTTTGTTTCCTTCCAGACGGTGTTAATAACATGTCTCATATTATGCTATTATTTAGGTTTCACCTTACCAAATATTCTCATTTACATTAATTATTTAATTTATTATGATCATTCGTTTTTCATCAGGTAATGAAATCACTAAGTAACCCATCTCAAATTATCTCTTGAAACTTATTTTGAAAGACATCGCTTTGAAAGAGGTTATTTTGTAGAAAACAATTTGGAAGAATCCTTTGAGGCCAAAATATTTAAATCATGCTACCAAAGGAAGGGGTAAAAATCCTACCTGGAATTCTACACCATATCCCAACATTGTAGTCTCGGCTGCTATACATCAGCTCTATGGAACCACGTACAACCGTAAATATAAACTAAGTCTATCAATATATAGCTTAGGATATTCTACATTACTTAGTTATTTCATGGTATCTTAGTGTGCCATTGAAGTTTATAAAGTTATTTTATAAAGCTAAAAGCTTCATTTAGGTTTAAAACAGTAAAAACGGATAAAACCAATCAATTCTCATAAACTCTGGTTGGCCTACCATCGGCCTACCAAACTGTCTGTACCAGCCTACTGAACTACACAGTTCAGCCTACCGGCTGTATAGAACTAGCTTGTCGAACTTTCCTTTGTTCGGCCTGCCGAACTCATAAATCTAGCCTGTCGAACTGAAAAATTTTAAAAAGTTTCAAATTTTGAGTCTCAGCCTTACAAGCTTGAAATCTCATTCTAAACCTATTTTCTCAATTCCTAGACATATAAGACATTCATAGATATGGAAATACATAATATAATACATTTAAACAAGTTTAAACAAGATTTTCATAGAAAATCTCAAAGGAATCCAAAAATAGGAAAAATAGGAAAAACTATGATTCAATTCGTTTTTCGTGAAATTAAGCCTAGATTCGAGTTGTTTTGAGTTCCATTAATTTAGATTAAAGGTTTCCTAAGCTATAGAAACTTGGATTACAATATTTTAAAGAAATTAAAAAATTGGAATAAGTTTTGAAAATTTGAAATAACAAACTAACCTCAAATCCCAGCTTGAAATCAAGTTTATGGAGGCTCAATCTTGCTCCTTAGCTTCTAATCCAGCTGAAGATCCAAGCTTGAGCTCAATTTTGAATCAAAATTTGAGAGGGAAAGAGAGGATGATGAGCAAAGAGAGATGAAAGAAAGTGTTGAGAGCGAGAGAGAGTGAGTGAGGGAAGGAGAGGAAGAGGATAAATAGAGGAAGAGAGTAGCTTTTGCAAAGTGAAAACTATGTTCCTTCCAAAAAGGGACATATTGAACATTTGACAATTTATTTTGTTCTAAAAATTCAAAATAACAATTGAAATAATAAAGGGTGATTAAAATAATTAAAGTAAAACTAATTTTGGAAATATTACAAAATAGTTAAATGAAGTTCAAACTTGCATTAGGCACACTAATTTATCATTTTTCCACTAATTACACTGAATTAAAAATCGAGGTGTTGTAGGGCAGAGTCGGAGGACGCCGACAGTGGTGGGCGACAGAGAAACAATGTTTTTTCTATATTCTTTTGGTAGTTGTCTTTTTGCTGGATTTTTTTTTTACGGTGTTAGCACAAGCTTTATAAATTCTTGTGTTTACTAGTTGATGATGGGACCAGCATCATTCTTGTATTTAAAAGAACTTGATTTTAGTGAGGTGGGGGTAGGGGTGGGCAGAATAACCAAAAAAAAAAAAAAAAGATATAAAGATAAAATTAAAATATTTTTTTCTCTGGGCCACGTGAAGAATATATGAAGCAAAAATCAATACATTTTTTGAGGTTGGGTCATTTATATAAATGTCTAATTATAGGATCTTAAATCTAAAACTATCCATAAAGTCATTTAATTACAATATTGTCTATTATATTACATATAAAGACCCACGTAGCCTTGCGTCATAACAGAAAATAATTAACATTCATAATGAATACATAATTGTATTAATTAGAATAAAAAAAGAAAAAAGAAAGAAAACAAGCAATTAAAATGAGAATTTTACATTTTTTGGGTCAAAATAACTTATTATTATCATGAAAAAACGATGATTAAAGACAATTATCTTATTAAGGAAACAAAAGGATGCAGCATAATGAATTACCAATTGCATCGAATAAGAGCTAAAAATGGAGAAAAAAAAACAAAGATCAACTAATGCCTAAATGCTTCATTATCTTTAAAAAAGGGGAAAACAAAAGCTACATTGTAGAACCAAAAAGGAAACAACAAAAATACAAACACAAAAATAGTGATAAAAGAACAAGAAACTACCAGGTTCTACAAAAATGAAACCGAGAGAAAGGACTACATGAAAAATTGTTCATTATCGTAATTTAAATTGCTACAATAAATATAACAACATGTAAAAATTATAATGTACCATAATTTAAATTGTTCGTTACCATAATTTATATATTATTATCGTAATGGCATCATTATAAATCAATCGCAACATAAAAAATTATTGAAACGTAATAAACAATACAAAATCTGTTATATAGTGTGAATAATGCTTAGTTATGTAAATTCATCGTGTAATTGATCAAATGAAGAAAAAAAAAAAAAGCCCATACTTCAATAGCAAAGCCAAATGAGGGAACGGGAAGTCAGGGTAGGGGTGACAAAACGTGTTGGCGGGTCGGGTTCGTGTCGGGTTGGAGTTAATTTTTACAAAAATAGGTCAACACTAACCGACCCGTGACCCGAACGGGTTGAGATTTTTCAACCCGAACCCGACCCGTTTTGATACGGGTTGATACTAACCCGACCCGTGTCAACCCGTTTTCTTATGCACAGTGTCAAAAAATACGACCCGCGACCTATTTTTGACCCGTAACCTGATTTTGACCCGTAACCCGGCTGTGACCCGCCTACATTAATATATATAATATTAAAAAAAAAATAAAATTAGAAGAGTTTTATACCACTTCAATAAGAAGATGAGTGATAAGAGAAAAATAGTTTGATCTTTTAAGGGCTTATATTATATATATGAAATAATATTAATTTTTTAAAATTTAATTAATTAAATACGGGTCAGAAACGGGTCATTTTCGTGTCAGACGGGTTGACCCGAACCCGACCCGTTTTTTGACGGGTCAGTTTCGGGTCGACAC
>CAMOHE010027371.1:0-13276 GCA_946598075.1 Artocarpus hirsutus
TTGGAAGACTTTGTGGGCTAAGTTAAGGACTAAGCTATTGTTTTCAACTACTTGTCACCCTCAAACCGATGGTCAAACAGAAGTTGTGAATAGAACCTTATCAACTTTGTTGCGAGCTATCATTAAAAAGAACATCAAAACTTGGGAGGAGTGTTTACCACATGTTGAGTTTGCTTATAATCGATCTGTTCATTCTACTACTCAATTTTCACCATTTGAAATTGTTTATGGTTTTAATCCTTTAACTCCTTTGGATTTAATGCCATTACCTTTGTCTGAGCGTGTGAATTTAGATGGAAAAAGAAAAGCTGACCTTGTTAAGCAGATACACGAGAAGGCAAGACTCAACATCGAGCGAAGGACTAAGCAATATGCTAAACAAGCCAACAAAGGGCGTCACAAGCTCGTCTTCGAGCCCGGCGATTGAATGTGGTTGCACTTTCACAAGGAACGGTTTCCAAAACAAAGGAAGTCCAAGTTGTTGCCCATAGGGGATGGTCCTTTTCAAATACTTGAAAGGATCAATGATAATGCGTACAAGCTAGACTTGCTAGGTGAGTATGGTGTAAGCGCCACCTTTAATGTTTTTGATCTAAGTCCTTTTGATGCAGACGACGATTTGAGGACAAATTCCTCTCAAGCAGAGGGGAATGATGAGGACATCGGTAGCACAAGCAAGAGTACGTGGGATGAGACATATTTAGATACAATTCAAGTTCCCATTGGTCCAATTACAAGAGCTCGTGTGAAGAAGTTCAAAGAAATGCTTATTAGGCTGATTTAAGCATCTTGGGCTCAAGCTATCGCATGGAGGCCCATTGAGGGAATTGCATGTGACATCCAGACCAACAAAATGCGTGATTGAAGTTCTAGAAGCGACCGAGTAATCATATGGCTGCAAATAAATCAAGCTACTTTCCATTTCAGTTACTTTCCCAATTGGAGGCGACTAGTGGTAAGAAGAGTCAGCTATTTATCTATTTATTGTCTAGTTTCCTTGTTTTTTAGTAACATGCGTTTTCTATTCCATATTATTATAAGGCTTTTAAGCCATTTTGGGAACTTACCTTATTTGCTTTAAATTGGGTTTTTTTTTTTTGGCTAGTAATTGATTTGCCTGAAATTCCATGGGCAATTAGGAGCTAAAAATTCGCAAAGGAGAAACTACTATATATTGTAACAAATTTTATTCAATGGTAATCAGTTTTTACACACAATTTGAGGTTTAATTCTCTTCGATTCCTAAAAGAACTATTCAAACTTGTCAAAAAATTCTGTAGCGTTCATAGACTTATCAATCAGTCCGTCCATAGCTGATTGTGGCGTCCTCACATACCAAGGTTCGTGCTTCTTGTTGGGCATCGGGTCGCGGTTCCATACTAAACCGATTTGGAATTTCGATCTTGGAGACTAATTTTGGTTAGGGTTGCGTCAGTTCTTGACGGGGTTTGTATCAACATAAGTCAAGAGAACAGGCCTATTATTCATCTCAAGATTAAGATACAATACAGATGATTGTCTAAAGTGAATCAATTTGTCGAGACAGAATTATTAATCCAAATCAATTCACTTTATGTCTTGATTTAACACATCGCCACCTATGACAACATGCCAATATTTCTATTCATGGAGTCCACCTTCGATGGTTAAGACAAACCATATCCCAATAGGGATATAAACAATATAACAATCTTTATATGAATAAAGCACCCAACTTTATTCCCTCAATTGCGGATGTTATGATTTAGACTGTCACCTTAAAAATCGTGTCTTCTGCATAATCTGTGATCTTATACCCAATTTTTAAAGGTAACAGTCTCAGACTATTATTTGCTTAACATACATTCAACAAATATAACGTAAAGAGGACAAATTTGGTATATAAATAATAAATGATTTCTTTATCGATAAAAATGCCTCCAAAAACATATTATATTTTTACTGCTTAGGGCATACACGTCTAACACAATCCCTAGCCCATAAAATGCTGACATAGGTATTGCTAGCCTGCAAAAAAGAACACCAATGAATATGCCTGTAAATGTAATAAATGTCAGTGTTATGCCACAGTGCGGATACCTCATGTCAATCTTTAGCTCCTGGCCCTTCACGAAATAAGGAATCGATAGAATTGGTCCATCTACCACATGCCTGGAGGACTTAAGTTCACTATAATGGTGGTTGACTGTTACTCGAAAGAGGTTGAAGCCAAAGCATTCATGACAATTACATGGAAAATTGCACAAGTTTCATATGGTCTCACATTATCGGCTCCTTTGGTGTTCCCCACTCACTCATCTCTGACAATCGTAAACAGTTTGATAACGTCAAACAAGGAAATTTTGTGACAACCTCGGCATCTATAAGAACTTTTTAGCTATTGTGAATGGACAGGTCGTGGCAGTCAACAAGATCATTAATCACACATTGAAGAAATTCCTTGACGACCTTAAGGGACAATGGACAGAGGAGTTTTCAAAGGTAGTATAGGCCTATAGAACTACAAATAGAACTACTAAAGGTAAGACTCCTTTCTCTTTCACATATGGTGCTGAATTCATCTTACCAATAGAGATGATCACCTACACCAGCTAAGTAATGGGGTTCAAGGAAAAAGAAAACTCCATTCTCATTTATGTTGAGCTCGACCTAATAGAAGATCAATGAATGATTGTCTTACAAATGCATCTCGCCGCCTATTAGTAAAGGTCAACAAGATATTACAACAAGAGTGTTAAAGAAAGAAGATATACTATAGGAGACTTGGCTTTGAGAAGGGTAACTCTAAATACTAAGGTAAGAAATTTTGGGACTCTCAGTCCAAATTAGGAATGGCCTTATAGGATTCGAGATGTCATATGGCTAGGAACATACATACTAGAGTCGATGCTAGGTCGACACATCGAACATCCTTAGAACACCAAGCATTTGTGCCCCTACTACGAGTAATGTAAGTCTACTTTAAGAACTTTTAACTTTGTTGTACATAAAGGAAACTCCACAGGAGTTATTTTTGTAGCCTACCTACTTTATCTCTTTATCTATTGCATTTGTACAATGTCAAACACTGATCAAAAACTCTATATTTGACATCGAGGTTGGTGCCAAACGAGGTTTAAAAACCTAACTGAGTTTTAAAAGGCAAAGCCTTGTACCCTAAAATCTCTATGCCCCTACTAAAGCTAAAGGAATGATATGCCTTGGTAAGTTTTAGTAAAGTTTACAAGGTTGTTAGTATAAATTTAATTTATTAATGGTTGGAAATATCAACGTTAGATGTGATATGAAACAAAATAAAGAACAAAGTGTGGGAAAAAGTTGAAGAAAAAATACTGCTTCTATTAAAACATGTCTTACAAAATATTATTATATAAAAAGAGAAGAGAAGTATAAGAGCCACAAAGTAGAGGCCTCAGAAGAGTACAAGAAAGATAAGTCCAAATCAGGATGAGCGGTGTGGATTTGCTCCAAAATCTATTCATCAGTTGATTGAAGCATCACATTCTAGGTAGTTATGTTCTCCTCCAAGTACTAGTACTTCTCGACCGCCTCTTGGGCTGTAGCTAAAATTGCTCCACTAGCTCTTTATTCTTCTTCTTCTCTGCCTCCAGTTTATCCTTGGCCACTTTAAAGTTTTGCTCGGCCAAGTGCAACTTCTCCTTCTATTTCTTGACCTTTGTAGAAAGCTCGAGGATCGTTTGGGAGTGCTTCATGGATCTTGTTGCTCCTCATGAGGGAGGGCCTGGACTTTGGCTTCCTTATCCTTTACGATCTTGGCCACTTGTTTTTAGTCATGTAGAATAACCCTCGATGCCACAATCTCCTTACGGGGTACAGCTGCATCCATCACTAGTGGCTCAATCTCCCCGTAGCAGATGAGAGCCATCATCAAATCCTACACAAAAGTGACAAGGATAAAGGATAATTGGTAGAGATTAAAAAAGGGCAATTAAAAGGAAAAATTATGAAGTACTTGCACTGACCTAGCTAAGATCTGCCCTCTATGATGCTTTAGAAAAGGAGACTTCTTAACCATAGCCTAGTCTTCCTCAAAGATGAACTCGTAAATAGCCTAGAAGGTGAGGCTAAAATAAAGTGGGAGGTCAAGCATATTCCCAACCTTAGCATCAAACAATTCACCCACAATGAAGTTTTTGTCCTTCATGCGACCGTTGAGCAGATGAGGGATGTTTTTCTTTGGGGAAGGGGAAGGAATGTTCATGACTTCAGTCACTAATGCCTTGTCTTGTCGACGCTTGGGTAACGACGTACTGTCATCGACACATTGTTTCTTAGGGGCAAGGGGCATTGGTGGGTCGAGAACTTGAATCCTTCTTCGAGTTGTCGGGTTTCTTTAATGGGGCGGCATTCCCCAAAAAGGAGCCACCCACCAAGGTCTAGAACTTCTTGGTCTAGGATGGGAGCTTAATGTTTAACATCCTTACAAAAAAAAATAGTATCATCACAAAGGCAAAGCTCGACTGTATATCAAATAAAAGAAAGAAGATAATAGCCTAACCTTTGCATACCCGCAAGAAGGGAGTCGATCTAGGACGACCTAGGTAGGCTTAGGGAGATCTATTATTAAACTTGACTGCCTTTTGTTGTCCTCCGTAAGGAGGTTCATGATCTTCCTCTCTTCCTCCCAAAGGGCAGCAAGATGCCTAAGTCTATGTTGACTTTGTGGAGAAATGGCAGGGTGGTTGATGAGCTCTACAAAGAAATTTTGGAGGTTTACTAGTTATCCTCTAAGTAGTGTCAACCTTGTACTTCCTAGGGTGATAACCCTCTTGGCCATTGTTGGAGTGGGTGTTGAAGTCCCCATTTTGCATGAAGAACATTTTCTTCTAGTCATAGCAGGAAGTACAGAGATCCAAGATGATGGGCGAATCTTGTCCTTCATTCACCGATAGGCTCCAACATAGTAGTAACCCTTAGATGGGGACTGGTTGATGTGGTAATAATACATGGACTCATCTAGGCAAAAGGGGAGATATGAAGTACAGGTGCCATAGGATCTATATCCCTAAGAAGATATATCACAAATTAGGAGTAAACTACATCGGCAAAAACTCAAACTCGTAGTAAAGCCTTTGGTTGAAGGGGTATAAGGGGAAGGTTTGGCCAGCTGTGACGAACCTATTATAAACAGCGATTTGTCTAAGTGAAACGGCATGACATGATGGTACTCATTGGGAATTTTTATATTAGAGTATTTTTCAAAATACAAGTTTGACCCACTAATGCATAAATTAACCAGATCTTACTAACCTTTGAATGCTGAAAAACTCTTGTAATCCGTGAAGGGAAGTAATGTTCTAGAAGAGCGACAACCAACTGGTCTTCTTTGCTATTCTTTATCCACGATCGAAGTAAGTGTGGGCTCATGTCATTCAACTTTCCCACTAAGTGATTCTCCTTCCAACCAATTAAGATTTCCCAAAGCTATAATTCGTGATTTGTGAATGATAGCTCTCCGGGGAGTTGTAGAGTTTCACTGATAGAGTCTCACTCTAGTTTTCTCAACTGATCTTCATAATAATGAAACTCACTTCCCTTTTTTTATAGTGGTTAGGCCTAGTAGTCAGTCACAATCAGATAAGGCCTCAAAAATTTGAATCAAAATCAATATTTGATAAAATCTACATGAAAACACGTGATCCTTTTATCGCCCGATCGGCAGGCCGAATTGGCAGATCGGCCAGCCAAACCTCCTTAATCGGTAGGCCAAACTTAAAGATCAGCCTACCAAACCTCTGAAAAAAGATCCCTCTAAATTATTATTTCCCACCCGAGATTCTTGGGATAGAGCCTCAGTTTTAATTCAAATAACCCAATAGATAAATTATCTGATTAAAACAGTCATATTTAGATAATCTCTAGGAAAATAAATATTCCTGATAATTCAACAAGTTTATCTTGAATTAATTCAAAACTAATCTAATCGATAAACAGACATAAATTATCCGATCTTGATAATTCAACAAGTTTATCTTGAATTTGATTCTATCGAATTTTCAGCCAATCTGATAATAGTCATAAGTCACCAATTATTGGAAAAGCATGCTCTATTGTTACAGGATTTTTATGAGCTAGCATAGGGGACCAAATGGACCTATATAGTTTAAGCTCTTGATAATTATGAAACCCAATATCTCAAATATATATTTCATAATTATCAACTCCAACGCTACTCCACTAAAAGCTTGGAGCTGCACTCTCAAACTATATAGAATTACGATGCCTGTATAGCTAAGTCTCCATGGCATATCATAATGTATCATATCCCCATAGGATTATCCATAATCAGCTTAAGGATAAATTATGTCTTACCTTTCCGTTTTTTTTTTATCTTACGTTCCATTATCTCACCATCGAAAAACTTACCATCCAAACATAATATACCATTCAGTTACACCTATGTATCCAAATAGTTAAGCGCTCTAGTTTTTCAATTACAGGATAACGCATATAAGAGGATATCAACTACTCCTAAAGAGGAGCCATGGATTCCACATCTATGAATAATAGGTCTACGCTATCAAGAGTCATGCTCCAACGTACTATTAAAATGTGGAAGTCACCCTTTGGTACTTCAAAAGACATAAGTCAAGACAAGGGGCTTGCTATTCATCTTAAGATTAAGATACAATACAAATTATTATCTAAAGTGAATCGATTTGTCAAGATAGAATTATTAATTCAAATCAATTCACTTTATGTCCCGATCTAACACATCGTCCCCTATGACAATGTGCCAATGTTTCTATTCATGGAATCCACCTCAGATGGTCAAGACAAGCCATCTCCCATTGAGGATATAGATAACATAACAATATTTGCATAAATAATGTGCCCAGCTTTATTCCCTCAACTGCGGATCTCATAATTTAGACCGTCACCTTAAGAATCTTGTCTTCTGCATAATCTATCCATCATATGCCCAATTCTTAAAGGTTTAGTCCGATAGTCTCAAACTATTATTTGCTTAATATATATTCAACAAATATGAACCTAAAGAGGACAAGATTTGGTATATAAATATTAAACAAATTCTTTATTGATAAAAGTATCCCCAAAAACATGTTACATTTTTACACCTTAGGACATACACTTCTAACAATCTCCCACTTCCACTAAGTGAGTAAATATGACAAATCTCGCATCCCCATAGCTTCCACATGCCTCTCGAGTACTCTCCCAATAAGTGTCTTCATGAATGGATCAGCTAAATTGTCCTTTAACACGATTTTACACACCGTGACATGCCCACCCTTTACGAAGTCCTTTGTCACATGATACTTCCAATTAATATGCTTACTCTTCTTATGAAATCTTAGTTCCTCAGCATTAGTTACCGCTGCACTGATAGTGCAGTGATACCGCCTTATCCATACTAAGAACAACCTCAAGATCCTCAAAGAACTTGTGGAGCCATACTACTTCTTTTGAAGCATTACTAGCTGCCACATACTCGGCCTACATCGTTAAATCTGAAATGTAATTTTGCTTCACACTTCTCCATCTAATGGCATTGTTGCCCAGAGTAAACATAAAACCCAAAGTCGATCTTCTAGAATCCAGACAAGATTGGAAATCCATATCGGTATATCCTAGAGGAGTTAAGTCCTCACCTCAATACACAAGCATATACCCTCGAGTCCTTTTCAGGTACTTGAAAATATGCTTTACCGCAACCTAGCGGTTTGGTCCCAGATATGCCTAAAATCGACTCACAATCCTGATCGCATAATAAATATCCAGTCGTGTGTAAAGCATGGCATACATGAGACTAGCCACTACCGAAGCATAAGGCACTTTCTTTATGTATTCTCTTTGTTCATTAGACTTTGGAGAGTCTTTCTTAGAAAAAGTAATTCCAGACCTAAATGGTTGCCCACTTTTCTTAGAATCCTGCATTACAAACCTCTTGAGAATTTTATCTATGTAGCCGGCTTGTGATAAAGCTATCTTTTTATTCTTCTTATCCTAAAAAATCTAGATACCGAAAACAAAATTAGCCTCACCTAAGTCCTTCATGTTAAACTGCTTGGTCAACTATAATTTGACCGATGACAATATTCCTACGTCATTGCCAATTAGCAAAATGTCATCTCCATAAAGCAGTAGAAAAACTACCTTCCCATCCTTAATGTGTTTATACGCACATGGTTCATCCACATTTTGTTAGAATCCATAAGTCTTGATCACCTGATCAAATCTTATTATGTTCCAAGAACGGGAAGCTTGCTTAAGTCTATAAATTGACATTAGTAGCTTATAAACCTTACCTTCTTAAGCATTGATCTTGAACCTGTCTAATTGTTCCATAAAATAGACTCATCAAGATAGCCATTTAGAAAAGCCCTCTTGACATCCATCTGCCAAATCTCATAAGTGAGAGTACCAGCTATGGATAAGAGAATCCGGATGGACTTTAAGCATGGCTACAGGCGAAAAGATTTCCTCGTAATCGATTCCTTCCTTTTACGTGTTACCCTTAGCTACCAGTCTAGCCTTAAAGGTTTCAACTTTTCCATCTACTCCTCTTTTCCTCTTGTAGATCCACTTACACCTTATGGGTTTTACCCCTTCGGGAAGATCCACAAGCTCCCAGACCCAATTAGTCTCCATAGACTTCATCTTTGTGTTCATGGCCTCTGTCTAGAGTTTCGAATCAACATCCTTCATAGCCTCTACGTAAGTATAAGGATCCCTGTCATATTCATCTGGTTCAACCAAGAAGGCCTCACCATTGAACATATACCTTTCGGTTTGATGCTTGATCCTCCCACTAAGCCAAAGCACCTTAGGTTGTTGTTTAGGTTCATTTGGTTTCTCTACACCAATCGAAGTGGTTTCTACTAGAACCTCTAGAGTGCTTGGATCACTCCTTAACTCCTCAAGCACCACTTTACTTCGAGGCTTAAAGTCGTCTATGTAACTCTCCTTAAGAAAAGTTGCACGTGTTGAAACTACGACCTTATTTACCTTTGGGTTATAGAAATAACCCTCTTTAGTCCCTTTTGGATATCCTGTAAACACACAAACTTCTAAACGTGCTTCCAACTTATTCGCATCCCTAAACAGAACGTGAGCCAGACGTCCCTATATGCGAATATGATTTTAGGATGTCTTCTTGCCCGTCCACAACTCGTGAGAAGTTTTAAGGACTGATTTTGAAGGCACATTGTTTAAAAGATAACATACATTTTGTAGTGCATATCCCCAAAAGGATAAAGGCAATGATGAATAACTCATCATGGACCTGACCATATCCAATAAAGTCCTATTTCTTCTCTCCGCTACACCATTTTGTTGTGGAGTGACCGGCGTAGTCAAATGGGATAAAATTCCATTCTCTAATAAGTGTCTCAAGAACTCATCAAAAAGGTATTCTCCACCTCGATCGAATCAAAGTGCCTTTATAGGTCTACCCAATTGCTTTTCCACTTCAACTCGAAACTCTCTAAACTTATCAAAAGTTTCGCTTTTGTGGTGCATCAAGTACACATACCCATACCTTGAGTAATCGTCAATAAAAGTGACGAAATACTTATACCCTTCTCATGCCCAAATGTTCATCGGTTTGTAAACATCACTATGCACAAGTTCTAAAACCCCTTCGGCCCTATTGCCTTTAGACCCAATTGGACTTTTGGCCATTTTACCCTCCAAACAAGATTCACATTAAGGTACAGATTCCACCATTAAGTGCATTAAAGGTCCATCTCTTACCAACCTTTAAATCCTATTCAGGTTAATATGGCCAAGGCACAAATGCCAAAGATAAGTCTTATTAAAGGGAGAAGTTTTAAGTCTTTTAGAGTTATTATCATTCATCTCAACATTAAGTAGTAAGTCCATCTTAGGTTTGATAAAATATAAATTATTTTGCATCCATCCAAAGCAGATAAAAGATTTGTTTTTACGAATTACCACTTTTTATTAAAAGAAACCAAATAAGAGTCTTTAAATAAACAAGCTATAGAAATTAAATTCCTTTTAAATTTAGGAAGATAAACGTAATCTTGCAAAATTAAATTCCTATAATTATCAAAATAAAGATAGACATCTCCCACTGCTTTAGCTAAGACCAAGAATCCATCGCTTATCCAAAGCGTGAAGTCTTTACAGAGCAGACTTCTTGTTTCTTTGAACCCTTGTAGAGAAACACAAACATGATTAGTTGCACAAGAATCTATGACCCAAATGTCACTGGATTCCTCAACCAAAAAAGTTTCTAAATATAGAAAATCACAACTACCCCTTAGGAAAGGAAGTCCTTGCAATTCTTCTTAATGTACTCGAATTTTCTGCACAAGAAGTACTTAAGCTTCTTTGGGTTCTTCTTCTTCTTCTTCTTGCTCTTCTTATTAGTAGGAATAGAAGACTTCTCATTCTTGGCCCATTGCTTCTTTCCATTCCCAAGGTTGGGATTGAAACCAAAAGCAGTCACCAAATCGGCCTTGCCATCCGTAGGAGATTCCCTAGTCAGCAGTTTGAACTCCTATAACTATTTCATCAACTCTGTTAAGGTCATGCCCCACCTATTGCTTAAATTAAAAGTAGCTATAAATAGGATAAACTCCTTAGACAGAGTCTCAAAACCAAAGTCATCTGAGTTTTAGCATCAATGTTGGCTCCATTGGTTTGTACCTCAGCGAGGTAACCCATGACCAACATCATATGCTCCTTTACAGATGTCCTCAGTTTCTATTTATAGTTAAGAAGTTTTGAAGCACCCCTTGTCACTTAGTTAAGGACTGGCCTCCAAACATGTCTTCTAGATTATCCAAGATTTGCTTAGCAGTCTCATAATCCTCATGTTGAGCCTACAGCATGTTGTTCATGCTGGCAATAACATAGTAACGGGCCTTGATGAGGGCATCGGAAGCACAAGCAAGAGCATAAGGGATGAGACATATTTAGATCCAATTGAAGTTCCCATTGGTCCGGTTACGAGAGCTCGTGCGAAGAAATTCAAAGAAATGCTTATTAGGCTGATTCAAGCATCTTGGGCTCAAGCTATCGCATGGAGGCCCATTGAGGGAATTGCATGTGATATCCAGACCAATAAATGCGTGATTCAAGTTCTAGAAGGGACCGAATAATCCTATGGCTGCAAATAATCTCGCTATTTTCCATTTCAGTTACTTTCCCAATTTGAGGCGACAAGTGGCGAGAAGAATCAACTAATTGCCTGATTATTGTCTAGTTTCCTTTTCCTTTACAAAACATGCGTTTACTTTTATATTATTGTAAGGCTTTTAAGCCATTTAGAAAACTTACTTTATTTGCTTTAGATTGAGCATCTTTTTGGCTGGTAACTGATTTGCCTGAAATTCCATGGGCAATTAGGAGCTCAAAATTCACAAAGGAAACCACTATATACTATAACGAATTTCATTCAATGGTAACTGGGTTTTTTTTTACACACAATTTGAGGTTTAATTCTCTTCGGTTCCTAAACAAACTATTCGAACTTACCGGAAGATTCTGTGGCGTTCATAGACTTATCAATCAGTCCGTCCATAATTGATTGTGGCATCCTCACATACCAAGGTTCGTGCTTCTTGTTAGGCATCGGGTCGCGGTTCCATTTCAAATCCGATTAGGCGTTTCGATCTTGGAGGCCAATTTTGGTTAGGGTTGCGTTAGTTCTTGGCGTGGTTCATATCATTTGGCATCAGAGCGAGGGTTTTCTAATCAGGTTTTGCTTATCTATTCCCTTAGTTTTTGTTTGTTTCAATTATTCATGTGTCTTGTTTTCCATTATCAAAGTCGGGTTTTCCAAAAAAAACAAACAAAGAGGATCCGAAAAGAAAAGAAAGAAAAACAAGGGAAAGAAGAAGACAAGAGGATCCGAAAAAAAAAAGAGGAGTCTGGAGACCCTTTTAAAATTTTTTGTTTGATTCTTGTTTTTCATGGTTTAACGAGCCCAAAATTGAATTCCCTACCAAGACCAAAAATTTTTGCACAAATTTCGTTTCTTTTGGGTGTGATTTCTGAAAGCCCCAAATTATCATTGCCTGTTATACTCTTAGCCTCCTTGGTAATCTGTTCGTGAATTATCAAGGAAAATTTTGATATTGATTTGACTAGTTTTATAGGAATTGAGTGAGAATTTATGAGTAGAAAAAGGCACGAGAGGTGAGAGTATTAGAGTGGACAAAAAGCTGAAAAGTATTGAGCGCAAACACAAGTGAAATTGAGTGAACCATTTCACGAGTGAAACACGTAAGGGAGTGCGGTAAGGTCCTTTGCATTGTTTCTTACTTTGGATTGCAGGAAAAAAAAATGTCAAACAACAGCAAGAACACTATTGAGGGTACCTCTGGTGCAACAGATCCAAAAATCCTCATGGAAGCGATGATAGGGGAGATGAGACGATTGTTGAGAGGAGTGTTAGAATAGCTTCATGAAAGGATAGACCGAATAGAAAACGCACGTGTGGAACAGCCACAACATGTTCCTCATGCGCGTAGGCGGGAAAGGGTTCCAGTTAGAGGAGAGGCTGATGACTACTATGGGATTGATGGGGAAGAATTTGATGAAGGAGAAGATACAGCTGGTAGTCATCGAAGATTTGGACGGGATAGAGGAGTTAGGAACCAGGAAATTGATAGTTTGAGAGGCATAAAATTGAAGATACCATCATTTCAAGGCAAATCCGATCCTGAAGTGTACCTAGAATGGGAGAAGAAAATGGAGTTTGTCTTTGATTGCCACAACTATTCTGAGGCGAAGAAGGTAAAACTGGCTGTAATTGAATTTTCTGATTATGCTATTACCTGGTGGGATTAACTTGTCATAAATAGGAGACGAAATAGAGAGCGACCTATTGAGTCATGGGGAGAGATGAAGACCGTGATGAGGAAGCGATTTGTACCAGCTTACTACTACTGGGAATTGTACAATAAACTACAAAATCTTAAACAGGGCAACTGGAGTGTGGAGGAGTACTATAAGGAGATGGAGGTTATGATGATTCGAGAAAATATAGAGGAGGATCAGGAGGCTACAATGGCAAGGTTTTTGGTGGGCTTGAATCGAGAAATTCACAATGCCATTGAGTTACAACAATAATATAAAAGTAAACGCATGTTTTGTAAAAGAAAAGAAAACTAGACAATAATTAGGCAATTAGCTGATTCTTCTCGCCACTTGTCGCCTCAAATTGGGAGAGTAACTGAAATGAAAAGTAGCGAGATTATTTGCAGCCATCGGATTATTCGGTCCCTTCTAGAACTTGAATCACGCATTTGTTGGTCTG
>CAMOHE010027384.1:4122-20203 GCA_946598075.1 Artocarpus hirsutus
AAAATAAATATTCTTGTTAATTCAACAAGTTTATCTTGAATTAATTTATTCAAAATTAATCCAACCGATAAACAGACATGAATTATCTAATCCCGATAATTCAACAAGTTTATCTTGAATTAATTTTTATAAAATTAATTCAACCAATAAACAGACATGAATTATTTGATCCTATCAAATTTTTAGCCAATCTGATAATTTGACACAAATCACCAACTATTGAAAAAGCATGCTGTATCATTACAGGATTTTTATGAGCTAGCAACAGGGACCTGATAGACCTATATTGTTTAAGCTCTTGATAATTATAAAACCCAATATCCCAGATATACATTTCATAATCATCAACTCTAATGCAACTCCACTAAAAGCTTAGAGCTACACTCTCAAACTATATAGAATTATAAAGCTCATATAGTTAAGTCTCCATGACATATCATAATGTATCATATCCCTATAGGATTATCTATAATCGGCTTAAGGGTAAATTCTGTTTTACCTTCCCAATTATTGAAAAAGCATGCCGTATCATTACAAGATTTTTATGAGCTAGCAACAGGGACCTGATAGACCTATATTGTTTAAGCTCTTGATAATTATAAAACCCAATATCCTAGATATACATTTCATAATCATCAACTCTAATGCAACTCCACTAAAAGCTTAGAGCTACACTCTCAAACTATATAGAATTATAAAGCTCGTATAGTTAATTCTCCATGACATATCATAATGTATCATATCCCTATAGGATTATCTATAATCGGCTTAAGGGTAAATTCTGTTTTACCTTCCCAATTATTTTTCTCTTACATTTTATTATCTTACCATCGAAAAACTTAGCATCCAAAGACAGGATATCATTTGGTTACACCTATGTATCCAAATGGTTGAGCGCTCCAGTTTTTCAATTACAAGATAACACATATAAGAGGATATCAACTACTCCTAAAAAGGAGCTATGGATTCCATATCTATGAATAACAGGTCTACGCTATCAAGAGTCATGCCTCCAACATACCGACATGTGTACCAATATAAAATGTGGATGTCACCCTTTGGTACATCAAAAGACACAAGTCAAGACAACCGGCCCATTATTTATCTCAAGATTACAATACAACACATATAATTGTCTAAAGTGAATCAATTTACCAAGAAAAAATTATTAATCTACATCAATTCACTTTATGTCCTGATCCAACACATCGTCAGCTATGACAATATGCCAATGTTTCTATTCACGGAGTCCACCTCTAATGGCTAAAGCAAACCATTTCTTGTTAGGGATATAAACAACATAACAATCTTTACATGAATAAAGTGCCTAACTTTATTCCCTCGATTGAGGATCTTATGATTTAGACCATCACCATTAGAATCATGTTTTCTGCATAATCTGTCTATTATATGCCTGATTCTAAAGGTTTAGACCAATAGTCTTAGACTTTTGTTTACTTAACATACATTCAACAAATATAAACGTAAAGAGGACAATATTTGGTATATGAATAATAAATAAATCTTTTATTGATAAAAATGTCTCCAAAAACATATTACATTTTTACTTCTTAGGACATACATGTTCAACAATCTCCCACTTGCACTAAGTAGTAAATATGATAAATCTCGCATCCACATAGCTTCCACATGCCTCTCGAAAACTCTCATAATTAGTGTCTTTATGAATGGATCAGCTAAATTGTCCTTGGATACGATTTTGCAAACAATGACGTGTTCGCCTTCTACAAAGTCCTTTATCACATGATACTTCTGATCAATATGCTTGCTCTTCTTATGAAATCTTAGTTCCTTAGCATTAGCTACCACCACACTGTTATCACAGTACACTGATACCGCCTTATCCATATCAGAAACTACCTCAAAATCCCCAAGGAACTTATGGAGCCACACTGCTTCTTTTGAAGCATCACTAACTGCCACATACTCAGCCTCCATCGTTGAATCTGAAGTGCAATATTGTTTCAAACTTCTCTAACTAGTGGCACCATTGCGTAGAGTAAACACGAAACCAAAAGTCGATCTCCTCAAATTCAGATAGCATTGGAAGTCTGAATCAATGTATCCTAGAGGAGTTAAGTCCTCACCTGAATACAGAAGCATATACGCTCGAGTCCTTTTTAGGTATCTCAAAATATGCTTGATTGAAACCCAATGGTTTGGTCCCCAATCTGCCTAAAATCGACTTACAATCCTAATTGCATAACAAATATCCAGTCGCGTGTAAAGCATAGCATACATGAGACTACCCACTGCCAAAGCGTAAGGCAACTTTTTCATGTATATTCTTTCTTCCTCAAACTTTTTAGAGTCTTTCTTAAAAAAAGTAATTTCAAACCTAGATGGTTGCTCGCTTTTCTTAGAATCCTACATTGAAAACCTTCTAAGAATCTTATCTATGTAACCGGCCTAAGACAAAGCTTTCATTTTGTTCTTCCAATCCTGAAAGATCTAGATACCTAGAACAAAATTAGCCTCACCTAAGTCCTTCATGTCAATCTACTTGGTCAACCATAATTTGATCGATGACAATGCCCCAACGTCATTGCCAATTAGCATAATGTCATCTACATAGAGCGGTAGAAAAACCACCTTCCCACCTTAATGTGTTTGTACATGCATGGTTCATCCACATTTTGTGCAAACCTACAGGTGTTGATAACTTACTCAAATCTTATGTTCCAAGAACGTGAAGTCTACTTAAGTCCATAAATTGACTTTAGCAACTTATAAACCTTACCCTCCTAACCCATGACCTTGAACCCATATGATTGTTCTATATAAATGGACTCATCAAGATAGCCATTTAGAAAGGCCATCTTGATATCCATCTGTCAAATCTCGTAGTCGAGAGTGGCAGCTATGAACAAGAGAATGTGGATGAATTTAAGCATAGCTACAGGCGAAAAGGCTAGCTACCAGTCTAGCCTAAAAGGTTTCGACCTTTTTATCTACTCCTTTTTCCTTTTATAGATCCACTTACACCTTATGGGTTTTACCCCTTTGGGAAGATCCACAAGCTCCTAGACTCAATTAGTCTCCATAGACTTCATCTCTGTGTTCACGGCCTCTGTCCAGAGTTTTGAATCAACATCCTCCATAGCCTCTTCGTAAATGTAAAGATCCCTATCGTGTTCATTTGGTTCAACCAAGTAGGCCTCACCATTGAACATATACCTCTCAGGTTGATGCTCGATCCTTCTACTACAACGAAGCCCCTTAGGTTATTGTTTGGGATCGGTTGATTATTCTACACTAATCGAAACGGTTTCATTTGAAACCCTTGGAGTGATCAAATCACTTGCCAACTCCTCAAGCACCACTTTGCTTCAAGGCTTAAAGTCATCCATGTAACTTTCCTCAAGGAAAGTTGCATTAGTTGTGTAACACCTACCATTTGTCATGTAATGCTTGATGAGAGATATTAACCATGTTAAGTATTTTCTTTATGATATAATATTACTGACCATTTATTCGAGACTTATGACAGGTGACGGTTACATGAAATTCATGTGGTCGAGGTGTTCATGTCATTTAAAATGTATGCATGGATCCTAGGATATGTTTAATAAACCTTACTTTATTTGAATGGTTTATCTTAAATATTGTCAACAAGGATAAACATAATGACATCAATGACGTCTGTAAGAGGGTGTTATACGCTTTGGTATTAGAGTAGAATTTTGTTTCCAATTCACATTGCCACACATCAATTCAAGTCCTCCAAGTAAGTATGTTTAAGTTTTATGAATGTGGATGTAATTTTAACGATGAATGTACGGTCTTGATGTTCAATGATTAAGGCCTTAGGGCATAAATGTAGTAGTGAAATCTTATCTCATTCCCACAATTAGAGGTTCCTTCCTAAGTTTGTCATTCTTTTAAAAGAACTCAAAACCAATGGTCATGGTTAGATTAATTATATGGTTGAGTTTGACTCATAAACAAAACAATATGAAGGAACAGAATGAGGAAAGAAAGTGTTGAATTTCCTTTATAGAGAATAAGTTTCTAATCATAAGTTAATGGAAATTAAGATATAGAATGACCTAAATGAATTTGCATGACTCTGAGGATTTGGAAGTCTTCTATCATGCAAGAAATAATGTGACATAAAAGGCTAGAGTTGTCAAAATTAAAAGCAAATATGCCTATGATAAATTCTTGGTGATGCAACTCATATAATTATCAATAGTGGGCTAGACTAATATAGAATACGAAGTGCTAGCAGGAGATACTAATTTCTTGAGGTAATACAAGAGAGCTTAGCAATCCAATGATATTGTGTCCAACATAGTTTAAGTGATGGTCTTTTGGGTCAACTAGAAATATTGCTAAGTCAAGGAATTTGTAAGTTGACTTATTTAGGTTTTTACATATACTTTCATGCGGAAATAGCGATAGTTTTTACTATTGATAGAAGATGTTTGGAAGAGTTAATTTGACAATGATTTTAAGGATATATATATAGTTTGATTATAAAGGAATTCATTAATAGATGTGTTTTATAATTTGAGTGTTAATCATGAAATATAAGCATGCATATTATTGGATGAGGTAATTATCTGTATGTAAATTATTGGAGTTGCTAGAGGATTTAATTGCTATAAGAAAAGAAAGAAAGGGATTTAAAATCTAAGCTACTTCATGGTTAGGAGTGAACCCATTATATTCTAATGGAAATCAAGTTACTCAAACAATATGTTATAGTATTCTGATATTGGATGAATGATATGCGATAATAAGTTGACGAATTTTCTTGAGGTTAGAATAGGAACGATTATGTTAATATTTGTAGGACTAAAGAATTTGCATGGTGTTGAAGTAAGTATTATGATGAAAAGAGATTAAGGAGAGTGGAATGATATGAAAAAAGAAAGAAATAAGGAACCTATGAGATAGGGATTCATTACAACAGTACCCTCAGGGAAATGATGATGTCTATGCATTAATTGCGTATAGTTCCTTTACGGATTACCGAAAGAGAACTTTTCCTCGATCATATTGTAATCGACTTGTATGACTATGATATGGTTCTCGGGATGAATTTCCTAAGTAAGTATAATGTTTTATTGAATGCTGAAGATGAAAGATGATTCTTCATCTGAAAGGTGAATTTTCATCTGAAAAGTGAAGAAAGATTCGTATTCATGGGAGAGTCAAGAAGAAGCAAATATGTTTTTGTCAGCCATGAGGGCAAGAAAGCTATTAGCAAGTGGTTGTATGAGTTATTCAATGAACATAATAGATAAAAGTCAAGAAGAAAGACAAAGATTGAAGATGCTCTAGAGGTTCGAGAATTTCCAAAGGTGCATATTTGATTTCCAAGGCACCATAAAGAATGGTTCCAGTTGAATCGAAAGGTTGCGTTCCCAATTAAAGAAAACATTTTAGCAAGGGTTTTGTTTTGCTAAATCACTCACCATGGGGAGCACCAGTTTTGATTGTAAAGAGGAAGGACAGCTCCCTGAGATTATGCATCCACTATCGGGAGCTGAACAATGTGATGATCAAGAACACGTACCCATTGCTCAAATTGATGATTTGTCCAAACAACTTAAAGGCATGTCTATATAATCGAAGATAGATTTATAGTCGGGATATCATCAACCAAAGATAATAGAAGAAGACATTTTTAAGACAGCCCTTTAGATCGAGATATGGTAATGAATTTGTGATTATACCTTTGGTTTAACAAATACACCAACAGCCTTTATGGACCTAATGAATCAGGTATTCAAGGCTTATCTCGATGAATTTGTTATAATGTTTATCGATAATATTTCAATGTATTCGAAGAGTCAGGAAGAGTATGATGGGCACTTGAGGATTGTGCTAGAGACCCTGAAGAGACATAAGATGTATGCAAGGTTTTCTAAGGGTGAATTTTGGCTCGATAACATATCTTTCTTGGCTTATATGCATCAAAGGATGGAATAATGGTGCATCATTCTATAGCCAAAGCTGTTTTAAATTAGAAGCAACTAAAGAATGCGACCAAGATAAGAAGTTTCTTAGGATGTGTTAGTTATTATCAGAAGTTTGTAGAGGATTTCTCTAGGATTGTGATGCCCCTCACGAATTCAATGTGCAAAGGAAATAGTTGAATGGATAGATGTATGCAAGAAGGACTTTCAAGAATTGAAGAAAAAGTTGACTATAATTCCAATCTTGGTTACTTTGGAAGGGAATGATGAATTTGTGACTTACAGCGATGCTTCTATAATGGACCTTGGCATTGTATTGATGCAAAATGATAGAGTGATCACTTATAACCCAAGACAACTGAAGTATTACGAGATGAACTATCCAGCTCATGACCTCGAGTTGGCAGCTATGGTTTTCACGCTAAAGATCTAGAGGCACTATTTTATGGAGTCCAATGTAAGACCTTCACCAATTATCAAAGTTTAAAGTATTTTTACACCCAAAAGGACCGAATATAAGGTAGCAAAAATGGTTAGAACTAGTAAAGGAGTTTAATTGTGAAATCTTGTATCACCTAAGAAAGATGAATTGGAAAGTTAACGCTTTAAGTAGGGAGACTATTGTAGCATTAATGCCATTACAAACGAGGTCCCAACCTCTAAGGAAAGATATTATGGTCTTCGATTTAGAACTTATGACAGGACAACTCTTAGCATTGACTGATGAGATTTGAAGTAATTGAAACGAAGACGCAAGTCTAGCAATGATCAACCGAGAAATAAAGGAAGGAAGATGTGAGGAATTTTGAGTTACTGATGATGGAACATTATGTCTCAAAGATTTCTTACTTGTTTTCAATGTTAATGGTTTAAGGAAGGGATATAGATTCATGATACTCTCTTATTCAATTCAACGAGGTGCGACAAAGATGTACAATGAGTTAAGGATCAGTTTCTAGTGGTTTGGAGTGAAGCGTGATGTTGCAAGGTAAGTAAAGAAATGTTTGACATGCTTGTAAATTAAAGCTAAACACCAACAGCTTGGTGACAAATTACAGTCAATGCAGACATTGAAATGGAAATAGAAAGAAATTTCATGGATTTTATCACAAGATTGCCAAGAAATACGAATGGATTTGATGCTATTTGGGTCATTATTGATCAACCAACAAAGACAGCACACCTCATTCCCATCAAAATCAACCACTCTATGGAGCAAGTAGCAAAACTTTATGTCAAAGAAATAGTGAAACTTCATGGAATTACTAAGCCTATCATTTTTTATCATGATAGCAGCTTTACGTCTAAATTTTGGAAAAGTATACAAACTGCAATGCGAACTAGGTTACACTTAAGCACAGCATTTTCATCCTCAGACTGATGGCCAAATGGAGAAGATGAATTTGAGTTAGAGGATATGCATCATGCTTGTATCCTTAGTATGTACCCTTAGTTACAAGACTAGATAGTGTAAAATGTTTCCGTTAACAGAATTCACTTATAACAACAGCTATTAGGCGAGGATAGGAATGACACCTTATGAGGCTTTATATGGATGGAAATATGGATTGCCTTTATGTTGACATGAAGCTGGTGAAAAGAAAATGATGAATAGCGATGATAATGAAAAGATTGATTTTGTTAATGAGACTTCTGAGATGATAAAGTTGATACAAAAGAGAATAGAGACTGTTCAAAGCCATCAGAAGTGCTGTGTTGATGAAAGAAGAAACTTAGAATTCGTTGTGGGCAATTTTGTAGTCTTAAAAGTTGCACCAATGAAGGAAGATATGAGAATCAAAAAGAAAGGGAAGCTGAACTGAGGTTATCAGATTTTGTGAAATTATGAAGCAGATAGGCAAGGTAACTTATCAATGGAGTTTACTATCAAAGATGTCATCCACTCATGATGCATTTTGAGTTTTGATGTTTAAAAAGTATGCCTCAAATCCTATGCATGTGATAAAGCCACAGATGATTAAAATACGAGAAGAACTCAGTTATGAAGAAAAGCCAATTGGGATTTTTGATTGGAAGATTAAAATCTTAAGAAATAAAGAGATTCCTTTGGTCAAGGTTATATGGCGAAATCACAAGGTCAAAGAAGTTACATAGGAATGTGAAGATGAAATGAGAGTCAAGTATCTGCAACTATTTTGAGTTACGAGGACGAAACTCTCATAAGGTGTGGGGAATTGTAACACTTGCCATTTTTTATGTAACGGTTGATGAGAGATATTTAACGATGTTAAGTTTTTTCTTATGATATAATGTTACTGACCATTTATTCAAGAATTATGGCAGGTGACAGTGACGTGAAATTGATGTGCTCAAGGTATTCATGTCATTTAAAATGTATGTATGAATCCTAGGATATGTTTAATAAGCCTTACTTTATTTGAATGATTTATCATAAATATTGTTAACAAGGATAAATGTAAAGGGGGCATTACAAATTGAAACCACGACTTTATTTTCCTTTGGGTTATAGAAATAACCCTCTTTAGTCCCTTTCGGATATCCTACAAACACATAAACTTTCAAGCATACTTCTAACATATTCGCATCCCTAAATAGGACATGAGTTAGACATCCCCATATATGAATATGGTTTAAGGATGTCTTCTTGCCTATTCACAAATTATGAGGAGTTTTAGGAACCAATTTTGAAGGCACATTGTTCAAAAGATAACGTGCGGTTTGTAGTGCATATCCTCCAAAAGACAAAGGCAATGATAAATAACTCATTATGGACCAAACCATGTCCAACAAAGTCCTATTCCTTCTCTTAGCCATGTTATTCTGTTGCGGAGTACCCGGCGTCGTCAAATAGGATAAAATCCCATTCTCTAATAAGTGTCCTAAAAACTCATCAGAAATGTATTCTCCACCTAGATCGGATCAAAGTGCTTTTATGGGTCTACTCAATTGCTTTTCCATTTTAGCCCGAAACTCACTAAACTTGTCATAAATTTCCCTTTTGTGGTGCATAGGTACACATACCCATACCTTAAGTAATCATTAATAAAAGTGACAAAATACTCATACTCTCTTTGTGCGTAGATGTTTATCGTTTCGCAAACATCACAATATACAAGTTCTAGAATCCCTTCAGCCCTATGCCCTTAGATCTAAATGATCTTTTGGTCATATTACCCTCCAAATAAGATTCACATTATGGTATAGATTCTATCTTTAATTGACTCAAAAGTCCATCCCTTACTAACCTTTAAATCCTATCTAGGTTAATATGACCAAGTCGCAAATGTCAAAGATAAGTCTTATTAGAGTGAGAAGTTTAAAAGAAACCAAATAAGAGTCTTTAAATACACAAGCTATAGAAATCAAATTCCTTTTAAATTTAGGAACATAAAAAAAATCTCACAAAATTAAAATCCTATAATTCTCAAAATACAGATGGACATCTCCCATGCTTCAACTAAGACTAAGAATCCATCGCCCATCCGAAGCATGAAGTATTTATGTAGCAGACTTCTCATTTTTTTGAACCCTTATAGAGAAACACAAACATGATTAGTTACTCTGAAATCTATGACCTAGGTGTCACGGGATTCCTCAATCAAATAAGTTTCTAAATACAGAAGATCACACCTACCTCCTTGGGAAAGGAAGTCCTTGTAATTCTTCTTTACGTACCCGACCTTCCCACAGAAGAAGCACTTTAGCTTCTTTGGGTTCTTCTTCTTCTTCTTCTTCTTCTTCTTCTTCTTGCCATTTGCAACAATAGAAGACTTCCCGTTCTTGGCCCATTGCTTCTTTCTATTCCCTGGGTCAAGATTGGGACCAGAGGCAACCGCCAAGTTGGCCTCGCCACCAACAGGAGACTCCCTGATTAGTAGTTCGAACTCCTGAAATTGTTTCACCAACTTTGTTAAGGTTATATCCCATTTATTGCTTAAATTAAAAGTAGCTCTAAATAGGATAAATTCCTTAGACATAGTCTCAAAGACCATAGTTGTTTGAGTTTCAGCATCGAGGTCAGCTCCATTGGTTTGAGCCTGAACAAGATAACCCATGAATAACATCATATGCTCCTTTACAGATGTCCCAGTCTCTACTTGTAGTTCAAGAGTTTCCAAAGCACCCCGTGCCGCTTTATTAAGGACTAGCCTCCAAACATGTCTTCCAGATTATTCAAGATCTATCTAACAGTCTCATAATCCTCATGTTAAGCCTGTAGCACATCATTCATACTAGCCATAATATAGCAACAGGCCTGATATTGGCGTCATTCCAGCGATCATATAGTTGGATTTGTTCATTAGTGGAATCTCCCGTAGGCTGAGGAGGACACAAAGTTGTCAGCACAAATTTGAGTTTCTAAAAAAAAAGGATGATATTTAGGTTCCGTTTCCAATCATTATAATTCTCTCCGATTAATTGGTTTTTCTCAAGTATCGATGATAAAGCATTTTTAGACTTTTTAATCTAGAATAAAGAATCATACACCAAACATAAGCAAACATATCATAATAATTTAGTAAGATAACACAATCATGTACAGCATACAAATGTGCTAATGTGTTAAAACCTTGAAAATATCACAACCTTACAACAATAATTCCCAACTCAAAATTCAACAAGCTCATAGGAGAGTCTTGCTAAATTCAATTAGGAGTACGAATCCCCTCTTAATTAATATATGCCATCCAAGACCCGTATGATCCAGTAGACATTAATAATCGTTTCTTTGGCCATTATTTTTATTAACAAAGCTCCTAGGGGAGGTTAATAATAACCATCGTTTTAATATTTTATCCATGATTTATAATCACCACCTAGGGGTATACAACTATAAATTATACTAAAATACCTTATCCTCTCGAAAATCCAACTCGATACATGATGAAGTCTCTTCCTAGGGGTCGAAATCACCATGTGCTACCTATGGACCAACGGGGAAGGCCGTAGGTCCTCTCTTCGAAAACCTTCTTCCACTCAATTTTTTGAAATCAAGGTTTTATTTTATAAATATGCATGAACAATTTTTAATGAGCGGCACTCCCTATTCTATATGACATGTTATCAATATACATGGCAAATCATATTATAATGTAGACAAACAAAGCAATCATGCAAAACTACAAGCAAAATAATAATAAATAACCATAATATTATGGTTCCACCTTAGGAAAAAGAAAACAAAGATTATAAGAGAATAATCGAAACATATTATCGATTCTTCATCCTTGAATCTTCAAATTGTATCCTTTTTCATGCAATATCCATCTTCAAGTCTTCAATCCCGCATAGATTAAAAACACCATATTTTTGGTCATATCCAAATTTAATGTTTCTCAGAATTGTCTCAAAAATAAAATCAAAACTGCATTAAAAACACACCTTTTATGAAAAATTTATAGCTCTCTGTCAACAAGCCAATCTGTGTGATCGGCTTGCAGGTCATGATCCATCTGGCTGCTGATCTTTTTCGATTGGCTTGCTGATCATGACAGTTCGGCTGCTGCCAGACCCATTGGATTTTTGTCGCACTGATGGCCTACTAAACCTAAAGTCCGGCCTATCGATCTACAACCATCGGCCTACTGGACCTAAAAGTTTGGCATGCCAACCGAGTAGAAGTCATGCTTTTAAAAAAATACAGTTTTTAATGCAATTTATTAATTTAATTTTCAACAATTCAAAAACATAAAATTAGAGACTCAAGAAATACTTAGGGAACATTAACATTCATCTACTAGATCCGTCTTCTCCGAATTATTATTTGATTACAAAATTCTCACAAATTTAAAATTAAATAATAATTCCTAGACAGAGATATAGTCTTCTATCTAATTACATGAAAAACCTAGATACACATTATAACTTCTATAGAACCATAACCAGCATAAATTAATTAATAATTAATTAATAATTAATAATTTAATCAACTATAATTAATTAATAAAGGTTCACCATATAATCCATGAAAAAATATAAATATATAGAAACCCTAGAGTGCCAACTCTCTAAAAAATAATATTCAAGCATAAGACAGATCAAGATCATGTAATTTAGACATATAGCATGATCACAAACTTGCAAATTTATGTAAAAACCATGGCTCTGATACCAATTGTTGGAAAAAACTAGTACGTAGCAAAATTTTAAAAATTTTTATACTAGGGTATTTTTCAAAACACAAGTTTGACATGCTATATGCATAAATTAACTAGATCTTACTAACCTTGTTTGCTGAAAAGCTTCGTAATTTGTGAAGAGGAGTAACGTTCCAGAAGAGCCTCAACCAACTGGTCTTCTTTGTTATTCTCTATCCACAACCAATGTGTGTGTGGGCACACTTGTACAGCTCTTCCACCAGGCGACTTTCCTTCCAATCAATTGAGAAATATGGAAAGCTATAGTTCATGATTTGTGAACAACAGCTTTCTAGGGAGTTTCAGAGTCTCACTGATAGAGTCTTACTCTAAATTTCTCAACTGATCTAAACAATAATGAGTCTCACTCCCATTTTTGTAGAGGTTGACCCAGGGGTCAGTCCTTATCAAATAAGACCTCAAAAATTTGAATCAGAATCAAATATCAAATAAAATTCACATGAAAACACGTGATTTATTTATCGCTCGATCAGTAGGTCAACTGGCAGAACGGCCTACCAAACTTACTCCAACGGCTGGCCAAACTTAAAGATCAGCCTACCAAACTTACAGTAAATGATTCCTACAAATATTTTGTTTTCCACTTGAGATTCTTGGGATAGAGCCTCAGTTTTAATTCAAATAACCAAATAGAACAGTTATCTAATTAAAACAGTCATATCTAGATAATCTCTAGGAAAATAAATATTCTTGATAATTCAACAAGTTTATCTTGAATTAATTTATTCAAAATTAATCCAACCAATAAACAAACAAGAATTATCTAATCCCAATAATTCAATAAGTTTATCTTAAATTATTTTTCACAAAATTAATTCAACCGATAAATTGACTTGAATTGTCTAATCCTATTGAATTTTTATCCGATATGATAATTTGACACAAGTCACCAATGATTGGAAAAGCACGCTGTATCGTTGCAAGATTTTTTATGAGCTAGCAAAGGGGACCTGATGGACCTATATAGTTCAAACTTTCAATAATTATGAAACCCAATATCCTGGATATACATTTCATGATTTTCAACTCTAATGCTACTCTACATCAATTCACTTTATCTCCCGATCCAACACATCGTCACCCATGACAATGTGCCAATATTTTTATTCACGGAGTCCACCTTCGATTACCAAGACAAGCCATATCCCGTTAGGGATATAGAGAACATAACAATCTTTACATGAAGAAAGTCCCCAACTTTATTCCCTCGATTGCGGATCTTATGATTTAGACCATCATATTTAAAATCATGTCTTCCATATAATCTGTCCATCATATGCCTGATTTTAAAGTTTTAGACAGATAGTCTTAGACTTTTGTTTGCTTAACATACATTTAACAAATGTAAACATAAAGAGGACAAGATTTGGTATACGAATAATAAAAAAATCTTTTATTGATAAAAATATCTCTAAAAACATATTACATTTTTACTCCTTAGGGCATACATGTCCAGTAGACTCTCCTTCTAACCACTTGATAAAACCTAGAGCTAAGTTTCTTGATGTTGAATAATAGCTCTCAGGAAGTTTTTAGAGTTTCTCTCTCTAGTGTACTCATTGTAAGCTTCTCAAATGATCTGAATAACTAAGAAAACTCACCCCTTACTTATAGTAGTCGGATCTAGGGTTAAACTTTATCAAATTAAGCCTCAAAATTTGAGTTTGGATCAACTTCTAAATGAAAAATGTTAAACATGTATGTTGTTGTAACTGCCACAGTCGATCACGATACAAAGGCGTAGATGTTAGACATGTATGCCCTCAGGAGTAAAAATGTAATATGTTTTTAGAGATATTTTTATTCAATAAAGATTTCATTCGTTATTTATATACCAAAACATGTCCTCTTTGCGTTCATATTTGTTGAATGTATGTTAAGCAAACAATAGTCTGAGACTGACGGTCTAAACCTTTAAGAATTAGGCATATAATGGACAGATTATATGAAAGACATGATTCTTAAGATGACGGTTTAAATCATAAGATCCGCAATCGAGGGAATAAAGTTGGGCACTTTATTCATGTAAAGAATGTTATGTTATCTATATCCCTATTAGGAGATGATTTGTCTTGGCCATCAGAGGTGGACTCTATGAATAGAAACATTAGCACGTTGTCATAGGTGACGATGTGTTGGATCAGGACCTAAAGTAAATTGATTTGGATTAATAATTCTTTCTTGGTAAATCAATTCACTTTAGACAATCATTTGTATTGTATCTTAATCCTGAGATGAATAGTGGGCCTGTTGTCTTGACTTGTGTTTTTTGATGTACCAAAAGGTGACACCCATATTTTAATAATGGTATGCATGCCTGTACGTTGGATGCATGACTCTTGATAACATAGACCTATTATTCATAGATATGGAATTCATAGCTCCTCGTTAGGAATAGTGATATCCTCTTATATGTGTTATCTTGTAATTGAAGAACTGGAGCGCTCAACCATTTAGATACATAGGTGTAACCAAATGATATACCGTCTTTAGATGGTAAGTTTTTTGATGGTGAGATAATGGAACATAAGATAAAAAAAAATTAGGAAGGTAAGACAGAATTTGTCCTTAAGCCGAATATGGATAATCCTATAAGGATACGATATATTATGATATGTTATGGAGATTTAGCTATACGGGCTTTGTAATTCTATATAGTTAGAGAGTGCAGCTCCAAGCTTTTAATAGAGTAGCGTTGGAGTTAATAATTATGAAATGTATATCTAGGATATTAGGTTTTATAATGATCAGGAGCTTAAACTATATAGGTCCATCAGGTCCCCTTTGCTAGCTCACAAAAATCCTGTAATGATACAGCGTACTTTTCAATAATTGGTGACTTATGTCAGATTTATCTGATTGGTTGAAATTTGGTAAAATCAGATAATTCATATCTGTTTATCGGTTGAATAAATTTTATGATAAAATTAATTCAAGATACACTTGTTGAATTGTCAGGGATGGATAATTTATGTCTGTTTATCGATTGGATTAATTTGAATTAATTCAAGATAAACTTGTTGAATTATTAGGAATTCATTTATTTTCCTACAGATTATCTAGATAAAGTTGTTTTAATTAGATAACTTCTCTATTGGTTTGTTTCAATTAAAACTAACACTTTATCATATAGATTCTCGGGTGGAGAATGAAAGATTCACTGGGATTTTTATTGTAGGTTCGGCATGCGGATCCTCAGGTTTGGCCTGCCGATGGGGCAAGTTCGGAATGCCGACTAGACAGATCAGTGTGCCAACTGTGCAATAAAAAGATCACGCGTTTTCATGTGGATTTCATCAGATATTGATCTGAATTTGATTCTGATTTGATTTTTTGAGGCCTTATCTGATAAGGACTAACTATTAGGCCCAACCTCTATAAAAGAGAGCGAGTCTCATTATTATTTAGATCAATTGAGAGATTAAGAGTGAAACTCTGTTGGTGGGATTCTAAAAACTCCCTGAGAGCTCTTGTTTACAAATCATGAACATTAGCTTTGGGTTCTCTCAATTGGTTGGTAGAAGAGTTGCCTGGTGGAACAGCTGTGTGTGTGAGCCCACGAGTTGCCTGGTGGAACAACTGTACGTGTGAGCCCACACTCACTCCAATCGTAGATAGAAAATAGCAAAGAAGGCTAATTGGTTAAGGTCCTTTTGGAACGTTACTTCTCTTAACTGATTGAGAAAGCTTTTCGGTATTTACAAGGTTAGTAAGATCTAGTTAATTTATGCATATAGTGTGTTAAACTTGTGTTTTAGAAAATATTCTGATATAAAAATTTTTAAAATTTTGCTACGTACTATTTTTCTAACAATTGGTATCAGAGCCGTAGTTTTTATATAAATTTTCAAATTTGTGATCATACTATATGCATAAATTATGTGATCTTTATCTCTCCTATGCTTGAATTTAATTTTTAGAGAGTTGGTACTCTAGGGTTTTTATATATTATATGTTATCATGGATTATATGGTGAATGTTTATTAATTAATT
>CAMOHE010027384.1:25804-39790 GCA_946598075.1 Artocarpus hirsutus
TGTGATCTTTATCTCTCCTATGCTTGAATTTAATTTTTAGAGAGTTGGTACTCTAGGGTTTTTATATATTATATGTTATCATGGATTATATGGTGAATGTTTATTAATTAATTATGGTTGATTAAATTATTATTTAATTATTAATTAATCTATTAATTTATACCGGTTATGGTTCCTTAAAGGTTAGAATATGTATCTAGGTTTTTCATATAATTAGATGGTGGACTATCATCTCCATCTCAGAATTATTATTTAATTTTAAATTTGTAAGAATTTTGTAATTAAATAATCATTCGAAGAAGACAGATATAGAAGGTGAATCTAGAAAATGGATGATAGCGCTTCTAGGTATATCCTGAGTCTCTAATTTTATGTTTTTGAATTTTTGAAAATAAAATTGATAAATTGCATTAGAAACTGTATTTTCTGAAAAGGGTGGTTTTTGCTCAATCAGCAAGCTAAAGCCTCTAGTTTGACAGGCCAATGGTTATAGATCGGCAGACCGAACATGAGCTTTGGCAGTCTTCAGCAGGGCAAAAATCAAGTGGCTTTGGTAGCAGGCCGAACTTCTAGTTCGAAAGGCCGATCTGTCATAAATTGGCAATGTGATCTGTGAAGATCGGTAAGCTGAAGGGTCATGACCGGTAGGCCGATTACCAGATCGGCTTGTCGGGAGAGAACTAGAAATTTTTTCAAAAAATGTGCAGTTTCGATTTAGTTTTAATTTTATTTTTGGCACAATTATGAGAAATATTAAATTTGGATATGACTAGAAATATAGAGTATTTGATTCATACGGGATTAAAGACTTGAAGATGGGCATTACATAAAGAAGGATACAGCTTGAGGATTCAAGGATGAAGAATCGATAATATGTTTCGATTATTCTCTTATAATCTTTATTTTCTATTCTCTAGGGTGGAACCATAATATTATGATTATTTATTATTATTTTGCCTGTAGCTTTACTTGATTGCTTTGCTTGTCTGCATTATAATATGATTTGCCATGTATATTGATAACATGCCATATAGAATAGGGAGTGCCGCTTAATTAAAATTTGTCCTTGTATGATTTTTAAAATAAAACATTGATTTCAAAAGATTGAGTGGGAGAAG
The DNA here is from genome assembly GCA_946598075.1 of Artocarpus hirsutus. Lineage (NCBI taxonomy): Eukaryota > Viridiplantae > Streptophyta > Magnoliopsida > Rosales > Moraceae > Artocarpus > Artocarpus hirsutus. Next base: position 26,923 of record CAMOHE010027384.1, read on the forward strand.
GTTTTCAAAGAGAGGACCTAAGGTCTCCTTCGTTGGTTCATAGGAAGAACATGGTGGTTCCGACCCTTAGGAAGGGACTTCATCATGTACTAGGTTGGATCTCCGACAAGATAAGGTATTTTAGCATGATTTATGGTTGGACACTCCTAGGTGGTGATTATAAATCATGGATAAAATATTGAAACGATGGTTACACACTCATGTTCATTTTATTATTAACCTCCCCTAGGAGCTCTGTTAATAAAATTAATGGCAAAAGAAATGATGATTAATATATGCTTGATTATACGGGTCCTGGATGGCATATATTAATCAGGAGGAGATCTGTGTTCCTGATTGAATTTGGCATGATTCCCCTAGGAGCTTGTTGAATTTTGAGTTAGGAATTATCACTGTAAGGTTGTGATATTTTCAATGTTTTGACACATAAACACATTTGTTTTTTTTTTTTTTACATGATTGTGTTATCTTACTAAATTATTATGTTATGTTTGCTTATGTTTGGTATATGATTCTTTATTGTAGATTGAAAATGTATAAAAATGCTTTATCTTCGATACTTAACAAAAACCAATTAACTAAAGAGAATTATAATGATTAGAAATGGATCTTGGATATCATCCTCTCTTTTGAGAAATTAAAATTTGAGCTGACAATCTCTTGTCCTTCCGAGCCTACGAGAGATTCCACCAACGATCAATTCTAAGCATATGATCGTTGGAAAGATGCAAACAATTAGGCCCACTACTATGTTATGGCCAGCATAAACAACGTGTTGTAGGCTCAACATAAGGATTATGAGACTGCTAAGCAGATCTTGGATAATCTGGAATACATGTTTGGAGGCCAAGCCTTAACTAAGCAGCAAAGGGTACTTCAAAAACTCTTGAACTGTAAGTAGAGATAGGGGACATCTATAAAGGAGCACATAATTAATGTTGGTCATGGGTTACCTCGTTGAGGCACAAACCAATGGAGCCAACATCGATACTAAAACTCAGATGACTATGATCTTTGAGACTCTGTCAAAGGAATTTATTCCATTTAGAGCTACATTTAATTTGAGTAATAGGCGAGATATGACCTTAACAAAATTAATGAAACAGTTACAGGAGTTCGAGCTACTGATCAGGGAGCCTCCTGTTGGTGGAGAGGCCAATTTGGCTACTGCTTTTGGTTCCAATTCCAATTTTAGGAATATGAAACAATGGGCCAAGAAGAAAAGTCTTCTATTCCTGCTAACAACAAGAGCAAGAAGAAGAAGAAGAAGAAGAACCCGAAGAAGCTAAAGTGCTTCCTCTACAGGAAGGTTGGGTACATCAAGAAGCATTGCATGGACTTTCTTTCCAAAGGAGGCAGGTGTGATTTTCTGTACTTAGAAACTTGTTTAGTTGAGGAATTCAGTGACATTTGAGTCATAGATTCCAGTGCAACTAATCATGTTTATGTTTCTCTACAAGGGTTCAAATAAACAAGAAGTCTGCTTCATGAAGACTTCACGCTTGGGATAGGCGATGGATCCTTGGTCTTAATGAAAGCAGTGGGAGGCGTCCATCTTTATTTTGATAATTATAAGAATTTAATTTTGTGAGATTGTTTTTATGTTCCTAAATTTAAAAGGAATTTAATTTCTACAGCTTGTTTATTTAAAGACTCCTATTTGGTTTCTTTTAATAATAAAGTGGTAATTCGTAAAAATATATCTTTTATCTGTTCTAGATGGATGCAAAATAATCTATATTTTATCAAACATAAGATGGACTTACTACTTAATGACTTACTACTTAATGATGAGATGAATGATATTAACTCTAAAAGACTTAAAACTTCTCACTCTAATAACACTTATCTTTGGCATTTACGCCTTAGTCATATCGACCTAAATAGGATTCGAAGGTTAGTAATGCATGGACCTTTAAGTTACTTAAAGGTGGAATCTATACCTCAATGTAAATCTTGTTTGGAGGGTAAGATGACCAAAAGACCATTCGGGTCTAAGGGCGATAGAGCCGAAGGGGTTCTAGAACTTGTGCATAGTGATGTTTGCACCCCGATGAACATCGGGCACGAGGAGGGTATGCATACTTCGTCACTTTTATTGACGATTACTCAAGGTATGGTTATATGTACCTAATGCACCACAAAAGTGAAACTTATGACAAGTTCAGGGAGTTTCAGGCTGAAGTGGAAAAACAATTGGGTAGACCCATAAAGGCAATTCAATCTGATCATGGTGGAGAATACCTTTCTGATGAGTTTTTGGGATACTTATTAGAGAATGGGACTTTACCCCATTTGACTGCGTTGAGCACTCCACAGCAGAATGGCGTAGCAGAGAGAAGAAATAGGACTTTATTAGACATGGTTAGGTCCGTGATGAATTATTCATCATTGCCTTTATCCTTTTAGGGATATGCACTACAAACAACATGTTATCTTTTGAATAATGTGCCTTCAAAATCAGTCCCTAAAACTCCTCATGAGTTATGGACGGACAAGAAGACATCCTTAAACCATATTTCATATGGGGATGTTAGGCTCATGTCCTGTTTAAGGATGCGAATAAGTTGGAAGCACATTCAGAAGTTTGTTTGTTTGGAGGATATCCAAAAGGGACTAAAGGGAGTTATTTCTATAACCCAAAGGAAAATAGAGTCATGGTTTCAACTAGTGCAATTTTCCTTGAGGAGAGTTACATGGATGACTTTAAGCCTCAAAGCAAAGTAGTGCTAGAGGAGTTAAGGAGTGATCCAATCACTCTAGAGATTCAGAATGAAACCGTTCCTATCTGTGTAGAAAAACCAAATGAACCTGAACAACAACCTAAGGGGCTTCAACGTAGTGGGAGGATCGGGCGTCAACCCAAAAGGTATATGTTCAATGAGGAGGCCATCTTGACTGAACCAGATGAACAAGACAAGAATCCTTAAACTTACACAGAGGCTATGGAAGATGTTGATTCAAAACTCTGAACAAAGGCCATGGACGCAGAGATGAAGTCTATGGAGACTAATCGAGTCTGGGAGCTTATGGATCTTCCTGAAGAGGTAAAACCCATAAAGTGTAAGTGGATCTACAAGAGGAAAATAGGAGTGGATGGAAAGGTCGAAACCTTAAGGCTAGACTGGTAGCTAAGGGTTATACGTAAAAGGAAGGAATCAATTACGAGAAAACCTTTTCACCCATAGCCATGCTTAAGTCCATCCAGATTCTCTTGTCTATAGCTGCCGCTGTCAACTACAAGATTTGATAGATGGATGTCAAGACGGTTTTTCTAAATGACAATCTTGATGAGTCCATTTATATAGAACAACCAGACGGGTTCAAGGTCAAGGGTCAAGAGGGTAAAATTTGTAAGCTGCTAAAGTCAATTTATGGACTTAAGCAGGCTTCCTGTTCTTGGAACATAAGATTTGATCAAGTGATCAAGACTTATGGGTTTTCACAAAATATGGATAAGCCATGTGTTTACAAACACATTAAGGATGGGAAGGTGTTTTTTCTACTGCTCTATATAGATGACATTCTACTAATTAGCAGTGACGTTGGGGCATTGTCATCGGTCAAATTATAGTTGACCAAGCAGTTTGGCATGAAGAACTTCGGTGAGGCTAATTTTATTCTTGATATCTAGATCTTTCGGGATAGGAAGAACAAAATGATAGCTTTGTCCTAGGTTAGCTACATAGATAAGATTCTTAGGGGGTTTGCTAAGCAGGATTCAAAGAAAGGTGGGCAACCATCTAGGTCTAGAATTATTCTTTCTAAGAAAGACTCTCCAAAGTCTGACGAAGGAAGAGAATACATGAAGAAGGTGCCTGATGCTTCAGCAGTGGGTAGTCTTATGTATGTCATGCTTTGCACACTACCAGATATTTGTTATGCAGTTGGGATTGTAAGTCGATTTTAGGCGGATATGGGACCAAACCACTAGGTTACGGTAAAGCATATTTTCAAGTACCTGAGAAGGACTCAAGGGTATATGCTTGTGTATTCGAGTGAGGACTTAACTCCTATAGGATATACTAACTCGGATTTTCAATCTTGTCTAGATTTTAGGAGATCGACTTTGGATTTTGTGTTTACTCTAGGCAGTAGTGCCATCAGTTGGAGAAGTGTGAAGCAAGATTGCACTTCAGATTCAACAATGGAGGCCGAGTATGTGGTAGCTAGTGATGCTTCGAAAGAAGCAGTGTGGCTCCGCAAGTTCCTTGGGGATCTCAAGTTAGTTCGTGATAATGAATAAGACAGTATCACTGTACTGTGTAACAGTGCGGCAATAGCTAATTCTAAGGAACCAAGATTTCATAAGAAGAGTAAACATATTGATCAAAAGTATCATGTGATAAAGGACTTCATCTAGGGCGGGCATATCATGGTGTGCAAAATCATGTCAGAGGACAATGTAGCTGATCTATTTACGAAGACACATACTAGGAGAGTCTTCAAGAGATATGTAGAAGCTTTGGGGATGTGAGATTTGTCATATTTAGTTACTCAGTGTAAGTGAGAGATTGTTAGACGTGTATGCCCTAAGGAGTAAAAATGTAATATTTTTTTAAGACATTTTCATCAATAAAGAATTCGTTCATTATTTATATACCAAAACTTGTCCCATTTACGTTCATATTTTTTGAATGTATATTAAACAAACAATAGCCTGAGACTGTCAGTCTAAACCTTTAAGAATTAGACATATGATAGACAGATTATGCGGAAGACATGATTCTTAAGGTGACGGTCTAAATCATAAGATCCATAATCGAAGGAATAAAGTTGGGCGCTTTATTCATGTAAAGATTGTTATGATGTCTATATCCCTATTAGAAGATGGTTTGTCTTGGCCATCGGAGGTGGACACTATGAATAGAAACATTAGCACATTGTCATAGGTGACGATGTGTTGATCAGGACATAAAGTGAATTGATTTGGATTAACAATTCTCTCTCGACAAATTGATTCACTTTAGAAAATCATTTGTATTGTATCTTAATCTTGAGATAAATAGTGAGCTCGTTGTCTTGACTTGTGTCTTTTGACGTACCTAAGGGTGACACCCATATTTTAATAATGGTACACATGCCAGTACGTTTGAGGCATGACTCTTGATAGCATAGGCCTGTTTTCATAGATATGGAATCTATGGCTCCTCTTTAAGAGTAGTGATATCTTCTTATATGCGTTATCCTATAATTGAAAAACTAGAGTGCTCAACCATTTGAATACATCGGTATAACCGAATGGTATACCGTCCTTAGATAGTAAGTTTTTCAATGGTGAGATAATAGAACGTAAGATAAAAATAATCGTGAAGGTAAGACAAAACTTGTCCTTAAGCAGATTATGGATAATCTTATGGGGATACGATACATTATGATATGTTATGAAGACTTAGCGATATAGGCTTTGTAATTCTATATAGTTCGAGAGTGCAGCTTCAAGCTTTTAGTGGAGTAGCATTGGAGTTAATAATTATGAAATGTATATCTAGGATATTAGGTTTTACAATTATCGGGAGCTTGAACTATATAGGTCTATCAGGTCCCCTTTGCTAGCTCACAAAATTCCTGTAACGATATGGTGTGCTTTTTCACTAATTAGTGACTTATGTCAGATTTATCATATTAGTTGAAATTCGATAAAATCAGATAATTCATGTCTGTTTATCGGTTGTATTAATTTTGTGATAAAATTAATTCAAGATAAACTTGTTGAATTATCAAGAACGAATAATTCTTCTCAGTTTATTAGTTGGACTAATTTTGAATTAATTCAAGAAAAACTTGTTGAATTATTAGGAATTCATTATTTTCCCAGAGATTATCTAGATAAAGTTGTTTTGATTAAATAACTTATCTATTGGTTTGTTTAAATTAAAACTGAGACTTTATCTTATAGAATCTCGAGTGGAGGATAAAAGATTTGCTAGAATTTTTATCATAGGTACGGCATGTAATAGGTACGGCATGCTGATCCTCAAGTTTGGCCTACCTACGGGGCAAGTTCGGAATGCCAGTTAGACAGATCGATGTGTCGACCACACGATAAAAAGATCACCCGTTTTTACACTGATTTCATCATATATTGATATGAATTTGATTTTGATTCAAATTTTTAAGGTCTTATCTGATAAGGACTGACCCCTAGGCCCAACCTCTATAAAAGGGGAGTGAGTCTCATTATTATTTAGATCAATTGAAAGATTAAGAGTAAAACTCTATTGGTGAGATTTTGAAAACTCCCTGAGAGCTCTTGTTCACAAATCACGAACATTAACTTTAGGTTCTCTCAATTGGTTGGAAGGAGAGTCGTCTGGTGGAACAGCTATATGTATAAGCCTACACTCACTCCGATCGTGGATAAAGAACTATAAAGAAGGCCAGTTGGTTGAGGTCTTTCTGGAACGTTACTTCTCTTCACTAATTGAGCAAGCTTTTCAGCATTTACAAGGTTAGTAAAATTTAGTTAATTTATGCATATAGCGTGTCAAACTTGTGCTTTGAAAAATACTTTGATATAAAAATTTTTAAAATTTGGTTGCGTACTATTTTTCCAACAGCGGTCGACTACGCCATCATAGACTTCGCATCGAATTCGAATTCTGATCTCATAGGCTTATCTAATTGATCCAATCTCAGCCAATTGGATAAATCCTATCTTATTTGACCCGAGTATCCTTTATAGGGCCTCAATTTTAATTCAAATAACCCAATAGAAAAGTTACCTGATTAAAACAGTCATATACAGATAAACTCATACAAATAAAATATTATCCTAATAATTCAACATGTTTATCTTAAACTAATTCATAAAATTAATCCAACCAATAAACTGACATGAATTATTAAATCCAATTAACTTGAATTTTACCCAATCTAATAATTTAACATAGGTCATCAATATGTAGGAAAAACACACCATATCGTTACATGTAGGATAAATTCTATTTTATCTTTCTAGTTATTTTTATCTTACATTCCATTTTCACGCCATTAGAATACTTACCATCCATAGATAGTATACTATTCGGTTACACCTATGTATCCAAATGGTTGAGTGCGCTAGTCTTCAAATTACAAGATAATACATATAAAAGAATATCATTAACTCTACAAAAAGAGCTATCAATTCAATATCTATGAATAACGAGTCTACGTGAATTAAGAGTCATGTCTCCAACGCATCGATATGCATACCATCATTAAGTCAGGATGTCACCTTTTAGTACATCAAAAGACATAAGTCAAGAATACAGGCCCATTAGTCATTTCAGAATTAAGACACAACACATATGATTATTTGAAGTGAATTAATTTGAGCAAAGAGAATTATTAACCAAATCAATTCAACTTTTTGTCTCGATCCAACACATCATCACCTGTGACACTACACCAATGTTTCTACTCGCGGAGTTCCACTCCAATCACCAAAACAAGCCATCTCCCATTACGGATTTAGACAACATAACAATCTTAGCATGAATAAAGCGCCCAACTTTATTCCCTTAATTGCGGATCTTATGATTTAGACCATCATCTTTAAGATTCATGTCTTCTATATAATATGTTCATCATATGCACAATTCTTAAAGGTTTAGATCGACATTCTCAGAATTTTGTTTGCTTATCATATATAAATAACAGAAATGAATAGAAAGATGACAACATTTGGTATATGAATAATAAATAAACTCTTTATTGATAAATTGTCTCCAAAAATATATTACAAAATTTTACTCCTTAGGGCACTATGTCTAATAGTTGGAGGTAAAAATAGCATCTTAGTCATCACTATACACGTGTTAGCTGATCGCCTAATGAAATCACTAAAGAACGTTGACTGGCCAAATTTATTAGAGACTACGAATCGACTAAAGGTGATAATTGACTAGAAACCAGCATGGTCTACATGGAATAAATGAGGAAAGAATCATCTTCAGATCCTATAAGGACCAAATCAGCCAAATCTGTAAATGAGGGCAAGAATTACATCAATCTTGGAGAACAAGCAACCTCGAGCCAAATGAATAAACAAGCAAATAGAAAAGACAAATGGAAATAAATAAGAAAGTTAACATTTCTCTGGTCAACATCAAATTAGTTCTAGAATCAAGACAATAGGAGGCCTAATTCACCCTTATAAATATGGGATTGATTCCACGACTTTTAGATTTTGTACTTTGGACATTCATTCCCTCTCTCTTTAATTTCTCTTTCTAAAATCCATTCTCTTTGTCTCTCATTATCAGTCACCTTGAATTTTGCATGATTTCATCATATTATGAAACTTTGAGACCTTACAGTGAAGGTAACCTCTATTTTAGAGGTTAACCGCTATAAATAAGTGTATTCTTTTATTTTCATCGTATTTTATGTTTTATTCTCATTGGAGGTCCACTTGAGCCCAATTGATTAACTCTCACCCGATTGACTTTCGAGAGTGATCATTGGTCCTCTAAATAAAATCTAATTGTAGAATTCACCCTCAACAAATATATGTTTTTCTTCTCTCTCTTTTTTCAAAGATTATTTCATGTACTTTTTATTTTTTTAGTGTTTTAGCCGCTTAAAACTTTAATTTTGTATCGTTTGTTAATGATGTTGTTAGTTTTATTTTTTAATTATTAATATAGGAAGTTGTTGTTTTTATATCTCATTCTTCGTTATTAGGGTTAATAGCTCGAAAGATTCCTAACATTTTAAGTAAGTGACAATTTGTTCCTCTTTTTTTTTGTGTGCAAAAGAACTAAACTTGATGGAAGGTCCTTAAAAATTTAATGGGAGAGGTCATGAGCTCCTCACATGATTTCAATATACTTTGAAAAGACCCAAATAAATCTAAAAAATCCTAAATATTTTTTCAAAAATAAAAAAAATAAAAATAAAAACAAAAGGACCGGCTTTTGCATCTTTTGGAGTGTCGTTTTCCCTACTTATTGTCGTTTCTAAAGTTTGGTGTCCTTTCTTTTCTTATTTGCAAATTCCAATGGCCAATGAGTCAATGCTCATGTCGTTTACAAGTTACGGGGAATTAAAAAAAAAGATGTTTTGCAATGGCCATCGAGTCAATATTTTTGGACTCATCTGAAAAAATAAATAAATACCAGTGTTTCATTTGCAGTGACTGCTTTGCAACGGATTCACCTTCTGAAAGAATGATGAAAATTTTTGCGCAAAACGACATGCCCAGGGATTTTATGGTTTTTGTTTATTCGTTTAATTTGATGGAATAAACTTGTTATCTTTAACTGGAAATTAATGTACAATCCACTTTAGTCATACTAGTCTACACACTAGCTTCAAAGTTTATGGAAAAATTTTTTGTGGCATGCAAAAAAAATAAAAAAATAACTAAGAAAAAAATAAAAACATAGTGACAAGGCTGAGGCAAAAATACTCCTTAACCTACCCCACCCTTACCAACTAGCATTGCATTCGACAAACTGCTGCGGCATGGTTCAATTGGAAACTAGAACTTAAGTCTCTGTTTTGTAGAAAAATTTGGAAAAATAACCCTTTAGCAAGAGAGAAAATATATATTTTTTCTCCAACATTTTAAGGTTTCTGTCCTTTGACTCTTTGTATATTAACCTGAAAGTTAAGAGAGAGAGAGAATGACACAAAACTAAAAAAGTGAATTAAGAGACGCAACTCCCTAATTGTCTATTGAGCTTAACAGATTCTCTATTAATATAGTCTGCACGTGTCCTAAAGACATAACCATATGTAAGCCAATACACAATTGTATAAAGAAAAAATTTGGATGATTGATGTTAGGTACTCTTATTTAACGTAGTTAATAGTACATATGAGAACCCCAAAATTTTCTTCTAACCAATCTAAATTAGAGTAATGCTATCTAATTGCCAATTCTGAACTTTCATTATTCATTTTCAATTACCTACACTTACTTCTTTTATCAAATGTGGGATCTTCATTCCCTCAAAAAAAAAAAAAAAAAGAAAGTGGGATCTGCACATTATTTACGAAAATACACACTGCACATATATAGCAGTTTAAAGCAGCGGTAAGTTCATATTTAGCATCTTTGTTTAATGATCATGAGAACGTCTTAGCTGCTCCCCATGTGGAAAATTAAAGACGTTTTAAGGCATGCGTACATCGAGAACAGAGAAAAGCAGTTGGACTTGGACCGACCCACTTTTTTAAATATAAGCATTTCTATGGGACTAGAGTGTAACTTGGCAGCGCCTCCAAAATTCTTGCACTTTTTTAGGATTTATTTTACACTTGACTAGTATTGCCCTGTTTGTTTTTATCCTTAAAATTTTAAAATATTTTTGCATGCTTTGCAAGAAAAAAATTTTAAAAACACTCTTAATATAATTTATAAAAACTTTTTATGTTTTAAAATAAAAATATTTTCACCTATTTTAAAAACAATACTAAACGGCCCTTATATAACTTGTCTTATTTTGACTCTTAAAATTTAAAATGTAACAAATCACATCTCAAAACTATTCAACTTATTCTATTTTGGCATTTCTCTTATTAAATCTGTTAAATATTAACGGAATCGAGCTAATAATTTCACTTTTGGCCCTTTAATTATATAACTTGTCCCATTTTGACCACTAAACTTTAAATTGAAATAAATCACATCCCTAAACAAGAAGACTTGTCCCGTTTTAGCCTTTTCTTCACTAATTCTGTTAATTATTGATGGATTAACTCACATGTGTGTGTGTGTGTGTGTAAATTTGATCGATTGATCATAAATCAACAATTGAGATTATCTTCTGTAATCAAATTTCACGCATCTTAAACCCAGAAATAAGAAGTATTATTGACAAATGTACATTTTTTTAACTTAAAAATAATAAGAATTTTGAGGTTTTTTTTAAATGATTATTGAGTCTAATTAAGCGAAGTATTCATTATTATATTCTTTGTCTGACTTTGAATTCCAAAATTTTGTCATAAAAATGACAAATAAGTTATACTGTAGTTTATATGTGTCGTTTCAGCTACTTTATAGACATACCCATATATCCAAGCGTTTTTTTTCCTTATTTGGTCATTTTTTTTAATTTTAATTCACAATATGGAAAACGAACATAAGTCATATGACTAAGAAAATTTGACAAAATTTATTGAGACTTTATCTAAAAAAAATTATAAAAAAGAAGAAAAAATAGTAAAATATATATATTAGAGAAACAAAATTTAGGGATTTTACCTTCAAAATATATGTTGAAAACATATATAAAACTAAAAGGTTAAAATGATAATTTGTCTCAATTCGTCAATATTTATCATATTTGGTATCAGAAGGGTCAAATGAGACAAGTTCATAGTTCAAGGATGTGATTTATTATATTTTAAAGTTTAAGGACTAAAATAGGACAAGTTGCTTATTTTAAGGATAAAAAGTGAAATTATTAGCTCTATTCCATTAACATATAATGGATTTAGTAACAAAAGAGCCAAAACAAAACAAGCTGAATGGTTCAGAGAAGCAATTTGTCACGTTTTAAAGTTCAAGAGGTAAAATATGACAAATTGTATAATTTAGGGATCAAAAGTGATATTAATCTATTTTTCACTTGGACTTGGACCGACCTATTTTTCCAAATCCGAGCATTTCTAGGGGACCAGAGTGCAACTTAGCAGCTCCTCTAAAGTTCTTGCATCTTTTTATTAAGAGGGAGATTTTTCACAATTTTTCCCTACAAATTATTTATCTATTTAATGGAGGTAATGCAAAACATTCCTGAATTGACTATGATCTTTAAATTTGAAAGAAAAATGCTCCCAAACACGTTATGTGACATCATCATAATTATTCGGCATCTCTTTTCAAACACACTTATGTATTGATTACGAGACAATTCTATAGAAATTTACAGGGAGTTTCGCAATGATTTTCATCACTCAGTTTTCACCATAAACTCAGTTATAAACAGTAAAAAGCTCTCATATGTTACAGTAATAATTAAAAAAAATTGCTACAGTAAAAAAAACTCTCACATGCTACAATAAAAGTGATTCCCAACACTGATTTTCACCACCTTTTTAAACACCCACTTAACAGCCATTGTACATTTAGGGGCGTACTATGGCACTTTTGATAATTTTAAGTGGTGAATTACCGAAATAAAAAAAGTTCAAAGGGCAGATGTGCCACGACGAACATATTTATTTTATTTTCCTTCCCAGTATAGCCACAAGTGCACTTGTCTCCATTCCTCAGTTACTCTTTACCAAAGGAATTTAAAAAGAAAAAGGCAAAAAAGAAAAAGAAATTAACAACACAGAAGGATAATGTTTAGTAGGGGAGAAGCTGTTGTAGGGTCTAGCTGAGATGCACTATTGATAATGCCCACGTTTGAACCATCAAAATTGAATCTAATAGTGTTAAAAACGTCAGTTTTATCAAAGATTAATTGACATGACGTTATACGATAATCTCTCTTATCCTTCTTTTTCTTCACATGTAATTATTTTTTTTTAAAAGAAAAGAATATCATGCTCTCTTCTTCTTCTTCTGGTATGGTGTGGCCTCGCCAAAGTTCCTCGGCCTCAGACCATCACCCAAGTGTACGGGAACAATCCTGATAAGTGTCCTCAATCCAACCGGCGGTGTCTCAAACTTGCGACCTTCCTAATTTTTGTTCTTTCCTTTGCAAAATTCTCACTGACAACCACAACCGTAGCTTGTCATCACCACTTTGTTAAGGACAAAAATCACCTAAAAATTCAATGTCGAAGCCCCTGCACCTAACACATTCATCCGGAGTCCGTCAGAACCAGTCTTTGAATCCCTTCATCTTTTTTTGAGTAAATAATCCTTTCGTCTTTTGGATCCCATTTAAACCTCTCTCTCTCTCTCTCTCTCTCTCTCTCT
>CAMOHE010027389.1:0-12062 GCA_946598075.1 Artocarpus hirsutus
TGGGGAGTTCGGGGGAGCTGGGGGAGGGGGGGTGGGGGAGGTAAGGGGGAGAGAGAAAGAGAGGGAGGGGGAAGAGGAGAGAGAGAGAGAGAATGGGAACTTACCGGAGGTTGGGTGGCGCCGTGGAGATACTGGCGACGAGGGTGTTTTTAGAGAGAGAGAGAGAAAGAGGGATTTGAGATAGAGAGTAAGAAATGGGTTTTTAGAGAGAGAAAGAAAGAGGGATTTGAGATAGAGAGTGAGGAATGGGCACGCAATATAAATGGATGTGGGTGGCGCGGATTTCAAAATTTTGAAAATTGGAGGAAGCTACCGCGACGGTTTCTGGTTTATGCTAGAAACCGTCGTGTAAGAATAACCTACCACGACGGTTTATGCAAGAAACCTTTGTGGTAGCTCTACGAGTAATACATTTGTGCAATTTGTCTTGCAGAAAAAAAAAATTTGTAATACGTATTGACGAACCAATGAAAAAAAAAGGTTAAAAGATGGGCATTAATAATTTGTATATATGTAAATTTATGTGTAACATTTTTGTGCAATTTAATTACTGCATTTTTCAATATTATGGCAATTTTTGTATATTGATCATCTATAGTTAAATTTCTAGTAAAGATGGAGATAAAGTATATATTTTGGGCCATTGGATGCTTAACACACGGGCTGGCCATGTTGGACAGCAAAAATAAAATATGTGGAAAAAGGTTTTTAGACATTTTTTCCACTACAGTTTTTGTAGAGAAACCATCGTGGAATATTATCTACGACGACGGTTTCTTTCATAAGGCATCGTAGTAGATCTACCACGACGGAATCTTGAGGAAACCGTCGTGGTATCGCCACCACGCAATTTATTGTAGAAGTATAGCTACCACGACGGTTTCAAGAAGAAATCGTCGAGGTATCTTCTGCAACGAGAAGAGCTACCACGGCGGTTTTCACTTGAAACTGTCATGGTAGCTCAAGATACCATGACGGTTTCTAGTGGAAACTGTCGTGGTAGCTCTAGATACCACGACGGTTTCTAGTGGAAACCGTCATGGTAGCTCTTCTACCACGACGGTTTCTACTTCAAACCGTCGTGGTAGCTCGAGCTACCACGACTGTTTCCACTTCAAACCGTCATGGTAGCTCCTCTACCACGACGGTTTCTTCTTGAAACTGTCGTGGAAAAAATGTCTAACAACCTTTTTCCACACATTTTATTTTTGCTGCCGAGGGTGGCCAGCCTGTGTGTTAATTAAGCATCCAATGGCCCAGAATATGTACTTTATCTCCACTTTTACTAGAAATTTAACTATAGATGAGCAATATACAAAAATTGCCATAATATTGAAAAATGTTACATGTAATTAAATTGACATATATACAAATTATTGACGCTCATCTTTTAATCTTTTTTTTCATTGGTTCATCCACTTCTTCACGAAGCAAGTGCAAAACATTATCTTCAAAATTATCTATCTTATCAACCAATGGCAATCCCTTTGTGAATGAAGGGATGTCCACGCAATCTTCATCAACTCCTTCACCATCGATAACTATTCTTGGCTTTGTCGGGACAACTAGAGACAACTCCATGTCTTGGGGATCAGTAGTGTAAAAAACTTGGATTGCTTATGATGCCATAATGAATGGATCATTCTTGTATCCCAATCTTCTAAAGTCAACCACCATGATGCCGTCATAGTCGTTCTTAGCATAATTATTGTCGGCCCACTTGCACTTAAAAAGTGCTATGCGTAATCCCCCATAATCAAGTTCCCAAATATCTTCAATGAAACCAAAGTAGTTCATGGTTCCATATACTGGATTCTTGTCCTTGGCGGAGGCAATATGCATAGCCTTTGCATTGAGAGTGACACCGCTATTTTGCATCGGATGCTTCTCATCCCTTTCTCGAGTGTTGAAAGTGTAACCATTTATGAAATATGACGTATACCTTGTAACTACCAACGACGGACCTCTAGCTAGGTTCTTCAACTCCTATGACATGCCTCCATCTTGTGATGTGGACCACTTGCCATAGATGTATACTCTAATCCACAACCGAAAGGTCCGGTTGTGTTCATCTTACAACCACTTCTCATTTCTTGCTCTTTTTGCGAATGTTTTTTTTAATTCGTTCATGTGCACCTCAATGAAAGGCTCTACTTCATTAGTATTGTGCAAGACATAAAGACAAGCTTGCTCCCACTCCTCTCGACTTACTGAAGAAGGATTGCCCGTAGATAGTCTCCTAGCATCAATGTTTATAGTCTTTGGCACCCCAATTGTGTCTGCATTAGATAGGTACTTGAAGCAAAATTCAACTGATTCCTCAGCTATGTAACTTTCTACAATGCATCCCTCTGGCCTATTTCGATTCTTCACATAGCCCTTCAAAACCTTCATATATATTTCAAAATGGGTACATCCATCTAAAATACACTGGTCCGCATAACTTAACTTCACGTACTAAGTGCACCGTTAAATGAATCATGATGTCAAAAAATGCCGGTGGGAAATACTTTTCAAGCATGCATAAGGTTTGCACCAACTCTGATTGCAATGAATCTAGCACAAGTGGATCAATGACCTTTGTGCATATTGAATTGAAGAACGAGCACAACTTAGAAATTGTAAATCTTACATCAGTTGTTAGAATTCCCCGCAGAGTAAGTGGTAGTAATTGCTGCATCAACATATGACAATCGTGTGATTTCATGCCAATAAGTTTCAAATCCTTCACCGACACCAACTTTTTAAAGTTTGAAGAATACCCGTCCGGCACTTTTAATGAAGCAAGCCATTCATAGAACTTTCTCTTTTTTGCTCTGGATAATGTGTGCTTTGCCGAAGGTAAGTATGTCCGGTTCTCTCTTCTCTCGGAAAACAAATTAGGCCTAATCTCCATTTCCATGAGATCCAATCGAGCTTTTTTACCATCCTTAGTCTTGCCTGGAATGTCAAGCAATGTGCTGACTACGGATTCGTAAACGTTCTTCTCAATATGCATAACATCCAAGCAATGACGAACAAAAAGTGTCTTCTAATAGGGAAGTTCAAAGAAGATTGATCTTTTTTCCCATGGTCCATCATTTTGTATCTCCTCCTTACCTCGCTTTCTCTTACCAAATACGACTCTTATATCTTGTACCATTTCAAATATTTCTTCACCCGTCAAAGGGCGCAGAGGGTCTTTTTCTGCGCTGTTGCCATTAAAGGCTTTCTTTTTTTTGCGGTAGCGATGATCTGTTGGCAACCATCTTCTATGACCAAGAAAAATAGTTTTCTTTCCATTTTTCAACCGTTTGTGAGACGTTTTCGTCAAACAAATAGGACAACCAGTAGAACTCTTCACCGAATAACCAGATAAATTGCCATATGCGGGGAAGTCGTTAATAGTCCATATCAACATCGCCCGGAGTGTGAATGTCTCTTTTTAGTAAGTATCTCTAACTTCAACTCCCTTTTCCCACAACATTTTTAGATCATCAATTAACGGTCCCAAGTATATGTCAATGTCATTGCCTGGTTGGTGAGGACCCGAAATCAATAAAGACAACATTAAAAACTTCCGCTTCATGCACATCTTCAGAGGGAGATTATAGTTAACAAGTCTTATGGGCCAAGTGCTATGCCTACTACTCATTTTACCATGTGGGTTTATTCCATCAGTCGACAAAGTGAAATGTATGTTTCTTGGATCCGCACTAAAGTTAAGATTATCAGCTTCAAAAGTCTTCCATTGTGGTGAATCCGTCGGGTGTCTAAGCATACCATCATCCACCCGTTTGTCATGATGCCATGTCAAACTCTTGGCATGTTCTGGGTTTCTGAATAAATGCCTCAAACGTGGTACCGGTGGAATGTACCATAACACTTTCTTTGGCACTCTATTCTTGCTGTCTTTTGGCTCTTTTCCTTTCTTCCACCTTGCTTATTGACAAACTGGACAATAATTCTCGTCCTCATACTCATGCCTATAGAGAATACAATCATTTTCACATGTATGAATTTTCTCATAATCCATTCCCAAAGTGCTCAAAGTCTTCTTAGCTTTATACATATTAGTTGGTAATTTATTACCCTCTGGCAGAAGCCTTTGTAAAAATTCCAACAGCTTTGTGAAACTAGAATTAAACTAGCCACCCAACGCTTTCAAACTCCATAATCCAACTAATGTAGACAATTTAGTGAAATTGGTACACCTCTCATACACTGGTGTCTCTGCATCATTCATCATTGGCTCAAATAAATCTGGACGGTGCACAAAGTGTTTTTCTAAATCATTGACCATGTCAACCATATTGTCTTCATCCTCCATATTATCCTCCACAATAGATTGCTTTTCTTTATTTAGTAAAGTTGGATTGAAATTAGACTCGCCATGAAAATGCCACGTTTGATAACTACTTATGATTCCATTTCGAAATAAATGTCCTCTAACAACTGTAATTGGAAGCAATCTATGGTTTCTACATTGAACATAAGGACATCAAATTTTATCACCATTTGCATGACTTTTGGCAAAATATGCAAAATCTAAGAACTCTTCCATACCATTCACATACTCTTTAGACAATCGAAAATCCCACATCCATTTCCTATCCATTTTGCAATTCCTAAATCAAAATAATAAATAGAAAATATTCAATTAAAATTAATTTCACAATTTATATATATACCCACGCCTACATATATTATCATAAAAAAACATAATCATAAAAAAAAGTTACATCTTCACATTATAAAACGAAGAAATCATGCGTACCCATGATCCACAATACAAACTTCACGGAATAAACAATAAAATCAACAACTATTTATCAATTTTAGATTAATTATACATCACAATCAACAACTATTTCTCATTTTCTACAAAAAAACTTATAAATTGGGCTGAGATTAAGGAGTGTGGAGGCGGAGAGAGACGGCGGAGGCTGATTCGAAAGGGTCTGTGTTTGTATTTATAAAGTGTGTGTTTCTGAAATGTGTCTGAATGCCGAGGTGGAAAGGGGTTTTAAGGAAGCTACCACAACGGTTTTCTCGAGATACCACGACGGTTTTTACCAAAAACAGTCGTGGTATATGAAGATACCACGATGATTTTTCAGAGAAACCGTCATGGTATCTTGTGTATTCCACCACGATTTTTTCAAAAAACCATCGTGGTATCTTCACCCCATCCCATAACAGTCTTCGTTTTCACGGGCGTAACTTGCCGTGTATTTTTGACCTTACCATGACAGTTTTTAGGAAACGGTCGTGAAATAAAGGTCGTGTAATCAATAATTTCTTGTAGTGTGGGAAGCATTATGTTCTCATGATTGATAATATTGATACGAATACTTAAGTTCACAAGATAAGTAAAGATATGAATGACGATAAGAAGTTAGAGTAAGTTAAGAATAATCATAAAAAACTCATAAATAGATGTTCATAAATAAGCATAAATGAAATCATGTATTATGATTTGAATTGCATTCCTATCCATGAAATGTTCATGTGATATATTTATGAAAAACATTTTGAGAAATGTTTATGATAAAGGTTTATGAAAAATTTTTACAAGAAAAAGTTTTATGGAGAAGTTTTATGAAAGATTGTTTTAATGATTTGTGAGATTATATTTGAACTTACTAAGCGAAAGCTCATTATAAGCTTCTTTATGCTGCAGGTAGCCTTATGAGAGACCAGTGTACTGGTTGAAGAGCTCGGTGCTGCAGCGGACATATGCGAAGGTTGGGTATTGATACGACTACAATTTGTTTTTGCCACTCAAAGATAAAGTTTTCCACTATTTTGAAAAGTGTTTTCAAAGTTTTAAGAAAGTCAATGTCTAAGGAAATATTTTATAAGAAATGTTTTACGATAAACATTTTAAAAGATATATTTACAAAATATTTTGAAAAATTAAGCTATTTTTTAGCTTAGGTTGCAGCAGATATACGTATGCTTCAAGTATGTTAAAAGAAAAAAAATTTACTTAATATTTTTCTTACTAAGTAGGTAAGAATCAAGTATAAAGAAATGATGTTCAAGCAAGATAAGTGATGGCTTGAAAAGGCAAGGCATCACATGTAGGCCCCCTTCCCCCTCCCTTGGTTCGATAAAAGTCTTACAAGTGATAGTGAGCAACACCTAAAAGACCACAATGTGGCATCATTTTAGCCCTTCTATAGGCAATCCTTTTATTTAGAGATTGTGACACCTGTTGGTAGCTACTTAGGCTCTATACGAGAGTATATCTGGGTCATGACCTGATCCAAATTAAACACTATGAATAAAAGCATTAACTTCATCTCCAAGGTAAGTGGACTCTCTTGCCTTAACTCTACCCTTTCTTTACCTAGGTTGCCTTGATCAGACACCTTACTTGAGCGTCAGAATGCCCTTAGCAAGCACCACATCGGTGTTCCCTTTACTCTGTGGTGTATCCTTGTCTTGAAGGTCTAAACATAATAGATCATCCAGAGGCCGAGTAGACAGTCCGACTACCGTGTATAGTTGCATGTGGTGTTGAGCCACTCAAGTCATCAACAATCGTTTTTAATCCTAAAATCACCATTCTTGAAGCATGTACTAGCGCTACACAAGGGGCTATTACTATTTTTGCACAAGAAACATACTATTATCTAATTTTGATATAGCTTTGACCATTTTATAGTGTTGCATTTGACTACCTTTTAAAATCATATTTCCAAGGGCTTTTTCCTTGTATGTTTATATATATTTTTTTCATTTTTATTTAGAAGAATACAAACCTAACATAAGTTGTTCACAACGAAAAAAATGTTTACAACTCCAATGTTATACATGCTCATTTAAGTAGAAAAAAGGGTAAATCTTTAATCAAACAAACAATTAATAAACAAATTAGTTATAAAACTGATAAATAAAAAAACAAAAATCGTACCTTCGAAATATATGTTCAAAACATATATAGAGCCAAAAGATTAAAAATGATCACTTAGTTTAATATGTCAATATTTAACGGATTTAGTAACAAAATAGTCAAAATGAGACAAGTTGCATAGTTAAAAGTGTATTTGACACGATTTGAATTTCAAGAGTCAAAATAAAACAAGTTACACAATTCGAGGGCAAAAAGTGGAATTCACCCAAGGTTCATCATTGTTCTTAGAGTTAATTTCACAAATGATCCCTGAGGTTTACTCTCAGTTCTAATTTAGTCCTAAATATTTAAAAAGTCATATTTTGGTCCCTAATCTTGTATTTTATTTCAATCTTGGTCCGTAATCTTTTATGTTATTTCAATTTTGGTCTATCAGTCAGTTGCATGTTAAATATTTAATAGAATATTCTTAAAATGTGTTATTTTGGTCTTAATCTATTACTTTGTTTCACTATTGATCCCTACTTTGTTTTTATTTTGGTCCCTAATTTATTATTTGTTTTACTTTTGATCCTTCCATTAGCAAAGTATTATTAAGGATTAAAATTAAAAAAAAGCCTAAAGTGAGACACTAAAAACAACCATTTTGATCATATAACTGAAGCAAAAATAATTTATTATATTGTTTTTTAATGAGCTTTAATTCTTTTTAAAGCCAAAGTTAAATATTTAATGTTAGTATATTATATATGTATATATAGTAACTATGATGTTTAAAATTATAATAATCTAACATAGTATATAAATATACATATATAAATCATAATGCATGCTTGTTATTTAAAATGCAGCATGATTATTCAATACTTACATGCTAGTACTAAAAATTTTACTCATTTTTTTCCTAAATCAAAATTCATCTTACTAATAATATGATAAAATTGCCATTTTTTTAATTACATGCATCAAAATTAATATATTTAGTTTTTCACTTTTATTTTTCAAATTTTAGTCCCTAATAATTTTTATTTTAACAAAAGAACTAAAAATAAAATAAAATAATAGATTAGATTTAAAATAAGACATTTTAAAAATTTCTGTTTAATTTTTAATGTCTAAATAAAAAAACCTAAACTAAAATAAAATAATAAATTAAAAATTAAAAATAGATTTTTTAAACGTTAAGAATTAAATGGAGACTGAGCACAAATCTTAAAAGCCATTTCTCAAATTAAACCTTTTCTTAATTATAATTGTTTTTTTCTTTCTTTCTTTCTTTTGTTACGAAAAGGCTTTAATTGAGTTAGTTGCTGGTACTTGCTGTGGCACAGTTTGGGCACAGAGTTCTTAACGGGAAAAAAAAAAAAAGAAATAAAAATCTGAAAAATCAGTAGCGGCAGATCACCCCAAAAAAAAAAAAAGTCAGAATCAACTTTTTCATAAGGCGTGCATGGACAGTCAGTCAATCTTCATCATTACAATCTCATCAGTTTCTAACTTCTCTCTCTTCTCCTCCAATGCTTTAAGACTATCATCAATATTAACAAACTTTTTCCCCCCTCTCTCTCTCTCATCATGGATTGATTTATATAGGAAAGTTGCTCTCAGCCCTCTGAATACGAAATTATTCGTTTAGACTGTTGAGGACTAGGACCATAAAGGTCCATATATCCTCATGGATAATGACCTCGGAGAGGTAAAGATGTGCCAAGTGCCTGCCCTTAACTTTCTGTCTCTTTGCAACAGGCCCACAGCTCAGAGCCTTAACAGCCCATTTAAGAAGATATGTTAGAGAAAAAAAAAATTGGTTTAAATTAATTTTGCATCTTCCCTCAAAATTTAAATTGTTTGTATTTTTAATTTAAACTTTTGGTTCGCTCTCAACTAGACTCTAAAATATTGTTAAATATTTAAGGGCAATAATAATGTTAAACACTGTAACTAATTAGTAAATGAGTCTTATTTTTAAGTCATAAAATGATATTCATATTAAGACATGTTTTTAACTAGTGTCTTATACACTACTAATATATTTCTTAACATTTTCCTTAAACAATAGTTGTAAGCACTATACCTAACAAAAAAATAAATCTTATTTTTAAGTCCCATGAGGTGAAATTCATATTGAGATCTTTTTTTTTTTTTTGGGATATGTGATATTCATACTCTTTAATATCTTCTTGAAACAAACTTGTTATTTCTCTCTATTTTGAAACGCAAATTTTATTCCTTTCCAAAACCATGATCATCCCTGCATTAGAATTGTAGAAAGAGTATCATGCACTAATTGGAATTTTTTTTAATGAAAATGGAGATTGCATTCCAATTTAGAAAAGTACAAACACTAATTTAGACACGAAAAACTACAATGCATGTAGTAACTCAAATGTGACTAGAATCACCCATATCTTCTATTGAAACGCTCAAGGGTGTAATACGTATAAGGAGTTCTAACATGAGGAAAAATGAAAAGGCACACAACTAATCAAGCACTGAAATGGCCCTTTCAAACATACTTCTATAGATGGTAGGAAATTTCGATCAACCAAGATTAAGATATCAACAACACAAAGGCCTATCACAATACCACAAAGGACAACAACTTGCAGACTAGACAAAAAACCTATGTCAGAAAGTGAATAAACCACCTCTGTAATTACACCAACAACCCAATACAACACAAAATACAAACTATTAAATGGCAAAAATTATTAGTACTGATAATTAATCACCACGGAATTTAATAATGTATTGGTCTTACTTAGTAAAATGCCGATATATAATTTTTTTAAATAAGATCAGCGTTTTATTCGCTGTGGTCATGATCACCACAATTTATGATAGTAAATATATATATATATATATATATATATATATTTTTAAAAAAATTGCGCTTAAAAAGGACAAGTAAAACTAACGTGGTCTATCACTATTAATTTTTAGCAATAATATATCCACACGATATATCAATTATAAGACTACAAATTTTGTGTAAGGACATTCACAACTTTAGGTATTTAGAAAATTGAAATATAAGCGAAAAATAGTCAGTGCGGATAAAGATTAAAAAAGTCATCTGCATTAATATTCGATGAATGTGTAAATGTTTTTCCATCGGGTTTAACTGTTTTAATATGAATAAAATTCTATAAGTTAAAATAATTTTTTTTTAGATTTAAGTAAACACAAAAAAAATTAAACTAAATAACAAGTTTATGTTTAGTTTAAGGGGTTTAACTCTTTTCATATGAATCAAATTCTATAAGTTAAAATACTTTTTTTTTTAGATTTAAGTAAATAGCATTTTTACACTAAAAAGTTAAACTAAATAACAAGTTGTTCTTTATAATAAATAGCAATAAAAAGAGTATTTTCTCGATAAATTATTATTATTTTTATTTTTAGTAAATAGATTTTTTTCTTGGTAAATTTTTTATTTACTTAGAAAATTTGTTATTTACTTTAAATATTTTCAAAAACCTACTATTTACTTGTAATTAGTTTTGTAAAAGTGCAATTTACTACATTTTTTTCTTCAATTTTTTGGTGAATTTTTATAAATGCTATCTTTTATAATTTACATTTTATAAATATAACCAATATTCATTTGTGACACAACTTAACAAGTAATATGAATAAAAGTATGGCTTAAATTCTTATAAATGTGACATAAATAAGTACAATTTTTAAAATGTAGCATAGCATGTAATCTTTTTTTTTTTTTTTTTTATTGAGGCCCGCAAAAGGGGTTTTATCAAATTGGGATTTTTTCTTCCTTTACGTTTACCAAAGCGGGTTTTAATGAAGCGTATGTTTCTCCTAAGAGAGTAGATCCTTTGTAACGCCCCTATATGAGGGTTAACAGTTTTTAAATAAATAAAATAAAAATTAGAAAATAAAGATAAAACATCAAAGTAATTTGCTTAAAACTTGAATAGAAACTCTCAAAATAAAAAAATAAAACATAAACAAATAAATAAACCACAGTCTAATGTAGCACCTTAAATTTTAATAATATACAACTATCATCATCATCATTTCAACCCTCAACAAATCTTAATACAATCACAAAAAGTAACAATCGATGCTTACATTATCATGAAGATCATTCTTTGCATTCGAAGCCATCCCAACGTAATATAATTACATAGCTTCCTCAACTATTTTTCTTGTAACCATCTCATACTTAATGAGTCCTGAAAAGAGAAAAATATAAAGGAATGAGCGACAACATGCTCAGTAGGAAAAACCATTACTCACCTTAAGGTTTTATTCATTACCACATTAAAACTGCATGGCTAGTTAATTTACATCATATACCAGATTATGAGGTTTATTAAGATCATATATCGTAGATACCATAGTTAACCATTACCAAGTTTCACACTTATACAGATATACAAATATTACAATTCATCATTATTCCTAGGTATCCATATTAAATAAAGTAACACTCCACTTATCGAAACCCAAATGGGCGTGCTTGGCGACCCTCCAAACATTCCAAGGGTATTCCGGTGAGGGAACATCAAGCCCCGAGTCCTCACTAAGTCGATTCCTGTACAGTGTGTTCTGGGACTTTCGACGCAAGGAAGCGTCATCACCTTCCCTCTATTTTACCTTTTAGGGTATTCGTGTCCAAGGAAGTAACCGCCACCCTCTTCACATCTCACCATTTCTTTATATACAAATATAATTTGCAGTGCTAATTTTCCTAACCATGCTTCTCAATTTATAACAACATATGTTAATTCATTATGTTCCTCTCTAATCAATACAGGGCGAGTTCATGTCATAGTTTCATATGTGATTCTCATATAATAGAGTTCAACATAGATACATATATCTTGTGGTAAAACAATCAATTTAAATTTCATAAAAATCTCACAAAAGATGAGTAATAGAATCCCTACCTTTCAAACTTCTCAACAATCTTTTAATCTCAGAATTAGTTAACGTTAGCTCCACACACCTTTAATCCTAAGTCATGCATAAAGACAATTAAAACTAAAGCACAACATATAACCACATCCATAAATGAATTAAGTGTAAATCTATATGCTTTAGTCTCTAATAAGATTCATAAATCACTTAGGATGGTTTTGGAAAGGTTGTAAGACATTCAGGGATTAAAAGGTGAGCAAAGTTGGGTTTATTATCTACAATTAGCACATGGGTTATTGGGTGGTTTACTTAAGGTAGACGGGTGGTATACTGCCAC
>CAMOHE010027392.1:0-13433 GCA_946598075.1 Artocarpus hirsutus
AAACTTTATCCATTAAATTCAATAAATTCAAAAGTCAAATGTTTTATTACCAAAATTAAAGAAATCATTCCATAATTATGATATTTAATCAGCATAAAACGTCCATAAATAAATTCAATCTTATCACAATTTTGTAAAATTTCTGCTGACTACTTGTCAGCTGTCATCGGCCTGCCGATCTCAGGAGTTCGGCCTGCCGATCTCAGAAGTCCGGCCTACCGATGATATACCATCGGCTTGCCGTTCAGAGAACATCATTTCGGCCTGCCGATCCGAATGGTCCGGCCTGCCGATCTGTCTTAACTCCCATAAATCATTCATAACATATAATTATCCATAAAATAATTAATCACATAACATTAATGACATGAACATTTGAGCACATCAATTCCACGCGAGCGTCACCTATCATAACACTTAAAATAAAATGGTTAGCACCATTTATCATATATCATAGCACATCATGAGTATATCACTTAACATCATCATTAATATAACATTAACGTCGTCATTAACATAACATTATCCATTACATCAAATTGGGCGGGCGTTACATGATGGTGGTGGTTAGGGTGTGAATACTGCCAGGATATTTATTATGTTCCACATTTTATGAAACTCTATTTTAAGACTTAGATTACAGCTAAACTACTATGTTTGTTATGATATTAAATTTATAATTGACATATCAATCTAATATTGCATTGGAGATGCTCTAATACAAATATATGTTTACTAAACTATGACATTATTTTGGCATAATGCATATGTACCAAAAGACAAACAAAGAATGGAGTTGACATGAATTTTAGAGAAGAAAACAACATGATAGAGGGCTAATATTCGGTGAAGTTAATTCAAATTAATATGAGGTCTACAAACTAATCAAGTCTAATAATTTTATTTTTCTTTGTCTTCCTTTTGCTACAATGAACTCCAATGCTTTCTTTCAAACTTATGCAATTTTTTTTTTAATTTATAAATTGAATAGAGAACGTTAATTGAGAACTTTAACACGTGGTAGTTTTTGTTTGTGTAAGACCTAAGAGATGGAATAAACATTTGTTCTTTGTGCACAAAACAAATTAACTGTACTCCTGTATAAACAAAAGCCAATACTAAAAACTGTGCAAATAGAAAATGTATAGAAACATAAATAATAAACACAGTGATATTAGTTCTTTAGCATAGCCAAAAAATATTATGGAAAAGAAAACCACGGGTGCTGTCTCACACCAAGGATAAGAAGGATCCAGTATATCAAATTATGAATATAAGATTTAGAATTACAAGAAAGTTTAGAATCTACACCAATTTTGAAGTCCATAGTACTCCTCCTGCAACTCACACACCTTTAGACTCCTTGTCCTACTCAACCTATCTTTGCTCGCCTTCAGTCTTCCTGACTTACTTCAAGCCTTCAATTTATAAACACCTCCTCCTCGGATCTTCTAGATTAGAACAAATACACTAAGGCAAACTGGGATGAGATTCAATATGATAGAGTTTACAAAACCACTAGGTTTATCACTCGAGTTTTTCTCTCTCTTTGAAACTCTAACTTGGAAGTCATAATTTGACTCTCTTAAATAAGCGAAGCCTAGGTATAGGAAGTATCTAGGCTCATTCTTTAAACCCTAGGGTCAAATCCTAACTAATTCAACAAAAAGAGAGAAGTTAGTTGCTAAGGATAAACATGATTTTCTCTTAATTGAAGTTTTGAAAACAACTGTGTTAACAATGCGTGATCTTCGCAAATGTTGCCACATTAACAATCTTCGTGAACTATTTTCACATATTGCTAAAAAACTATATTTTAAAATTTGAAACTGTATGCAAAAATCTGTTAGTTCTGAATTTTAAAACTCAAAAAAATTTCAAGTTTATCGAGAAGAATCCCTGCAGAACTTCACAAATATTGTTAAGTTAGTTTATCAAATTAATCTAGGTACAATTAAGTCTCAATTAACTTAACCACTTCAAAATCAAATGGATAGGAAGATCTTGGACTCAAATTAATTTGAATCTAAATACACAATCTCCAGTCGGTGTCTTTCGGATTATCCCTAGAATATTTTTTTTTCAAACTTTCTTCATAATTCAAATTAAATCAGAGACAAGCGAAATAACTTGCCACACATATGGACAACCGAAAAATCACAATTGCAAATTTAAACAAAATTTAAAACATAGTGACGTCATAATATGAACAAAAAGAGTTGAAAGTAAAATTAAAAATTAAATCTTTTTGATCCTATAAAGTCGATCAAAATATACGTGTAAATTGTACACGTATAGAGTATCTAAAAACCCTCACAGCTTAAATAAACGATTTCTTTTTTCTCCCTCTTTCTTTTGTTTCAAATAAAAAAAAAGGGAAAAAAAGTAAAACCTTTTATGAGTCCTCGATAAGTGAGTTGTTTTTATTATGAATGGATTATCATCTACGAGATAATTGATCTAAAATTTAAATGAGAACATTATACGTACACCAATAAGCCTAAACGTAAAAACATTTTTAAGCTAACCCCTTGTGCAAATCTTCTTCTTCACTAGAACTGGTACTATTTGACGATTTTGGTATTGTACATATATAAATATATATATATATATAGAAGTGTTTGGGATTCTATGCTCCTAAAAGCATATTTGGCGTTTATTACAACATTATTATGGCAGATTACTCTCAAGTATCACACTAGGACATCGACAGTCGGGTGTGTACCATAATATAACATTGTTAGAGACTTATTTACAATTCGTTTAGTGCAAGGGTTTAAAATGATGGATTGTGGCTTTAAATTTATGGACCCAAAAAAAATGTTTTTGGTATATGGAACAAGAAATGGTTCAAAACAATGAGCGTGGTTTAAAATGGATTAAACTATTAGTTTAGAGAACTTGATTCTCCCTCTTAAATTCTCCAATCATTTTGAACCATTCTCTAAGCAAAAATCATTTTCCTTTTCCTTCACAATTACGGCTTCTCAAACACCAATTATCTTGTGTGATTTTTTATTCATGTTTAAGATCTTTACATTTTAAACGTCAATTTAAAACCATTGTTTAAACCATACAAGTTTAAAACCACCTGTTCAAACTACAAAATTCAATACCTCACTAATTCGAACACGCATATCAAACAGAGTATCAGTATTTTGAATGTGTTGGTGTGGCATTTTTGCAACAACATTTTCCCATGAAAAAAGATAATAACAACAACAATAATAACAATAATTTAAGCCTTCGTGGTGTGGCATCGCGTGGAGTTCTGAGTAACATTAGGCGCATGGCAGCCTAGCTGGCAGCTGCAATTCCAAGAGAAAATATCGAAATGGGCCTAAAGGTACAGACAGAACAGTAGGAAAATCGTAGGCACGATGTGGTTGTTTGGCCCAACTAATGCTACTAATGGCAACACAGAAAGAGCCCAAATTAAATTCTAAATTTTGCCTGTATACAGACACTAACATATGAATCTTCATCTGACCTTCTTTACAAAAATCAATAATAATAATAATAATTATTATTGAGAATAAGATTTTTCTTTTCCTTTTTTTGTTCGGGTAAAATATATAAGCTTTGAATTCAGCGAAACCAAAGTATTTGAGAGATACAAAATCAAGTACTCACTTCCCCAACAATCCAATGGAATGAGATTAGGGACAACCAAGAATCATCTTGTAGTGACAAATGATTGTATGCATGTATGTATGTAGGCTAGTATTTCATCTTAGACAAACATTTTGCACCTTTACAGTATTGAATATCACAATCGGTAAAACTGTCAAAATATAGTAGTAGCTGGCTATAGTGTAAGATTCAAACGTACGCCGCAAAAAACTAGATTTCTAATCACAATAGTTTTTAGCAAAACTTTTAGTTATAACAAAATATTGTGGATAATGTATATTTAGTCACAACTTTTAGTTTCATTTTATTATGACTAAAATTTTTAGCTACGAGGTTTTCAGTCATAGAAACATCCATGACTAAAAATCCTGTGGTAACAAATTTCAGTCACAACAAAAATTAAATTAAAAGTTGTGACTAAATGCATATTAGTCACAACATTTTATTATGAATTAAAAGTTTCGCTAAAAGCTGTCATTAAAAGTCTAATTTTTTTATAGTGGTAAGTTTCACATTATATATATACATATGTGCACGAGTGTGTGTGTGTATAGAGTTGTCTACCTAACAGATCAAGACATCATGATCGATTGGAAGCAGTACTAATTATAACGAGTCTTAGGGGACAGATATAGATAAGATGAACTTCTGCGCCATCAAATGTTGATAGTGACGAGTGAGAATTGAGAGAGAGAGAGAGGGAGAGAGAGAGAATGACAGACGGTTTGGTTGTCTGGAAATGCCTAGCAGAAGATATAGAAGGAAAATATTGGCGTCATACGGAGTTGTGAGATACACAAATGATGGAGAGAAAGAGAAACCTAAATCTAGGGACCATCTTTTATACAATCATCAAATGACCTGCCAAAAACCATATGGGAGTGCACATCAAAATAGCTGGCCTAACCATATACAGCAAAAATGCGATCTCTCCAAACTTCTCATGAAAATAACACTACCAAACTTTTAGATGATTTTTTTTTTACCATAATCTTTTTTCATCATTGTTTTGGTTTCGACTTCTATAATTCGTTTGGTAACATCTTTCGAACTATATAGTTCCTATTGTTATAGTGTAAGTTTTTATATGTTATAGTATAAAACAAAAGCCTATAGTATCAAGCTTTCACATGCTATGATAAATTAGTTCGAACTATGTGGTTTCAATTTTGTTTTCAAACACACGTTATATGCGCCAAGAATGAAACCCAAATTGTATCTATATGTTGATTCTTTTTCTTAATGGACATGGTTTTAAGAGACCATGGACTGTGGTTTTAAAGCTTTTAAAGAACCCCGCAAAAGGTGGTCCAAATTGATACAAATTGTAGCTTCTATTGGACCACAAGACCACGTACAGCTGTAGGGTTGGGTCAATTCCTTTCTCAGATAGGGGACCTCCTCCTTGTCAAGATTAAGATGGCTAATATTTTCGGCACAAAAATACGAGAAATATTTTTGGTTAAGAAAAAAATGTTTTTTTCCTGAATTATGCCCATTTCTGTACGAAAGTACAAGAAAATAACGGTCATGTATCATGATGTTTTGCCGCACTTGATCATGAGTCCTTTTTTTTTTTTTTTTTGATAAATTAGGTTGACGTTCTTATTGACAATGCTGGACTCCAAAAGTCACTATTAATTAATAGGAATATTTTTTAATAGATACTACTATAACTGTTTTTCAACCCTTAAATATAAAAAAATAATTTTGATCGAATCTAATATTTGCTAACATTTTGCTAACGATGAAAATTCACTTTGGAGAAGCACTGTAATTACTACGGTATTTTTATCTTTCAGAGTCTGTCATAATATAGACAATTACCAACAGCTTTTTCCTAGTACTTTGTCACCAAGTAATATTTGCCACTTAAATTCATGTGAAAAAGCAATGTCCTTGATTGACAATCTCTCTTTGCTAACTAATATTCATGGATCACCTAACATCCGCTCAGAAAAAACCAAGCAAAGCCAAATTAGACAAAAACTTACAGCTTTTTTTCTGAAATGGTGTGATAAATTCAAGAGAATAATATTATCCTTTAAGTTGTTCATAAGTTGAAGGTTCCTAAGCACTCGCACCTAGATAAAGTTGATATACCTTATATATTACTGTTATGCTTAACAACAAGTCACACGTGCCATAATTTGGAAAATAAAAATCATCCCTTTTTTCTTATCCGTAAATAAAAGTACAATTCTTGGAGACACTAATGGTCTTGTGTGGCGTCCGGCCCGGGCGTACTCCCTCAAGCCTCCATAGGACCCACCTTGCGGGGGCTCCGGACTTATGGCTCTTATTGGTAGACCAATACCGTGCCGCCCACTCATCCGTACTGTCCCTTCTAGGGCCCTCTGGCCCC
Source organism: Artocarpus hirsutus (assembly GCA_946598075.1). Classification (NCBI taxonomy): domain Eukaryota; kingdom Viridiplantae; phylum Streptophyta; class Magnoliopsida; order Rosales; family Moraceae; genus Artocarpus; species Artocarpus hirsutus. The sequence continues at coordinate 5,999 of CAMOHE010027392.1, forward strand.
TCAAGGTTTTTCTTTCGCGTCCCTCGGGTTCAAACCTCAAACATCCCTTAAGAGGTTCTTATTTCCATCTCAAGTACCAATTGCATCTCAAGTACCAATTGAGCTAGTACTCAATTGGTACTCGAGATACTAGCTCAATTGGTACTCGAGATGGAAATAAGAACCTCTTAAGAGAGGTTTGAGGTTCGAACCCGAGGGACACGAAAGAAAAACCTTGAGGGACCAGAGGGCCCCAAAGGGGAAAGTACGGATGAGTGGACGGCACGGGGATGGTCTACCAATAAGAGCCATAAGTCCGGGGGCCTCGCAAGGTAGGTCCTATGGAGGCTGGAAGAAGTACGCCCGGACCGGACGCCACATCTTGAACGTCACAGCTTCTAAAAAGTGGACACTTTTTGTAGGTTATTCTACGTAGAACCTACTCTTTATTAGTATGTGATATTGAAAATCATTGATGCCTTTTTAGTATTGTTATCGCTATAGCCAATCACAAAAGTTTATTTTTCTTGTAGTACTACAACTTAGCTCATGTTTGATAAATATAGTTTTGAATCATTTTTGTTACAGTGTTTTCTCTTACAAAGTTAAAAAAAAAAAAAGATTCCAACCATTTTGTAAACATACTATTAATAATATGTTACAACATGATCACTTCCAAGACCATAAGTTCCACTAGAAAGTATAACTAACTATTACTTTTGTAGCAAGGGTATAACTAGTTTACTTGAAAACTACATACTAATTCTAAAATTTAGGAAGTATCATGCAACAGAAATTCTTATTGCAAAAAATTAAATTTTTAGTCACAACAATTTTTAGTAAAATTTTTAGTTAGTCAAAAACTTTAATTCAATTTTGTTGTAACTAAAACTTTTAGCCATCGGGGTTTTTAGTCATGAAATATTCAGTGACTAAAAACCCATGGCTAAAAGTTTTAATCACAATAAAAATTAAACTAAAGGTTATGACTAAATGTACATTAGTCACAATAAAGTTCTGCTAAAAATTGTTATAACTAAAATTTCAGTTTTTTGTAATGTTTATTGGATGATATTTAGAAAGGAATATGATTTTGAAAAAAAACATGTGTTTTTAATTGAAAATTTCCAATAATTCAATTTTTTCATTATCCAACGACTGTAATTGTTCTGCATGAATCATCTTGGGACAAAGTAAGATAAGGGCGTTTGGTAAACTAGTTGGAACTGAAAATTTTAGTTTAAAAACTGCAGTATGTGAGAGCTTTACACTATAGCACATTTTATTTTTTACTGTAGTTGCTGAAAATTTTACATTTTAATTGGTTGGAACCAACCGACTTGCCAAATCCCCTCTACAACTTCTTCTCTTATAATTTGAAATATTATACAAGTAGTATTCTGGCAAAATTAATTAGAACCAACTTTTTAATTAAAGAATAATATAAAGCTCTCACATGCTATAATAAAAAGAAAAATTATTTTGAACGACAAAGTCGTTCTAGCCGTGCTTATGGTTGTTTGGGCATTGTATAAGAGATCATATGTTGAGAACTGCAAAGACATTGAATAAAGAAAGAAAAAAAGTTGTGTTTGGGGATTAGTAGGTGTTTTAAGAGGGCGTGCAATTGTTCATTTGATATGTAGGCAAAAAACCATTTGAGTACCCAGCTGAGAGAATACATTAATATTGGATCTCGAAATGAGTGGAGAAGAAGAAACGGGTGATCATCATTTTTTTTCCCTGCATGTGGCTATGTTTGTTTGCCCTTTTGTCATGGCCATATCAAGCCTTATAAGGCCTTTTATCATCTTACTTTTTTGCTTTTCATGCTCTATCGCCGCAGAGCAGAATGACCAGTCTAGAATTTTATGGCCAGTTTCTGCCCCCTATGTGTATTGGGACCACTCCCATTTTTCTCTCTTTTTATTTATTTTGTTTATTTTATTTTTAAGGGAGAATCAACTGAGAAGGACTCCTTTATTATGTATTTTCTACAGATTTTTTAGGAGAAGTACGAAAAGAGACATTGTTATTAAGACAGTTTTTCATCGATTTTTATTAAATTTCGTTAAATTTTTCTATTTTAATTCTTATATAATCTAACAATTTAAATGCGTAATTTGTTAGTGGATTTTTTTCATACCCTATTATAATTTTTTTTCTCTTTTTATCTTTTTTTTCAATCAGTTGTTATTTCAAAAAATAAATAAATAAATAATCAGTTCTACCATGACCTTGCTCTTTTTTCTTTTTTTTTTTCTATATTCAATATGTGTATGGTTGAATGCTTCGATTCCCCAAGTCTCTATATCAATTATTCTTATTGACACTTTTTTTTTTTTAATTTGCACGATTTCATGTTGGCTAGTCTCTAGAGTGACGCATTTAATTTGTTCATAAGAATGTAAGAATTACCTTATGCCCATCCTTCATTGCCAAATTTCTGCCCAAAATTAAACATTAAAAACATAATCCTCACTGTTAAACTAAATTTAGCATAACAAGGTTATTGTGTATTTGTGTATTGGTGGAGTCGTGCATGTCAAGAAAGATGGAGGAAAGATATGATATGATGTTACAATAGCGAGATTTTAAGGGTGTCTGGGAAGTGTGGTTAAAATTACTTTTGAATTAAAAACTATAGTATATGAGAGTTTTTTATACTATAGCTCACTTTTATCATTGTAGTATGTGAGAGCTTTATATTGTAGCAATTAAAAATTTTGGTTAAAACTGATTTTATCAAACACCACATTGATGTGCAAGTAATGCATAGAGTTAATTTTCTAAATCTTAAAAGGAAAGAAACCTGGAACCTCACAAAAAATATGATAGCAATTCCCTCCTTTAATGTACACGTAAATAATATTCACTAGATACATCTTATATAAATCATACTATAATCACCGGCAGAGTTAGAATTTTATTTCATGGGCAATAAACTAACAATTTGAAAAATACCAAAAACCCTTTAAAATGTTAATTCCTAATTTTAGTATTTTTTCAATGCAATTATACTCTAAGAAAAATTATTTTTTAGGTAAAATAGATTGAAACGTTACGTTTCAATAGAAAAGTTTTTGATTGAATAGTATATATGAATATACAAATGAAGCGTATTTGAGTAATAAAAATTTTAGCTGAAACATTAGATAAAAATTTATTTACAAAGTATATTATAGGAAGTGCTAAAAGAAAAAATAAAACTAGGGACATATTTGAAAACAAAATTACCTTAACAAGGACAAATTAGAGAAACGTCTTTATGAGAAAATTGAAATAAAGAGGGTTACATGAAAAAAAAAAAAAAAAAGCTTAAATATGACCATATTTTAGAAAAATTACTTGTATAGATAGGTCAACTTAAAAAATTATAAGAATTTGAAAAATAAAATACTTTAAGAAGAGCAAATTAGAAAAAAATATTTCAACAAAGCACCCAAAATTTAATAGGAAAACACAAAACAAACATAAAATAAACCAAAAAAACGTATTGAAATTAAGATTATTGGATAGATATTTGAAATACATATATATATATATATATAAAAGTTCAAATAAATGTGTGTATATATATATATATTTAAAAAAATCAAAATCCCCACCTCCCTCTGCCAGTTGCGAAGCCCTATTTTTTTGTCCATGGGGGCACTATACTAAAAGGTACGGATAGATTTTATCGCATATAGGTTTAATCCTTACAATTAAGATAATTCTCACTGTTATGAAAAGCTCTTGGATGAGTATGTTTTTTCACTTAAAAAACTTTCACAAAAAAAAAAAAAAAAAAAAAAAAAAAAAAAAAAAATCCATTGTCTCACTCATCAGCAAAGTGGTCCTTTCCTCGAAAGATCTACGCTCACAAGGCTCGTCTCCATTCTTTGTGAATTCATCGTTAGCAGGCGAGATCTTTCACTGCAATGTTGCGCCCACGCAAAGTCATCGTAGCAATATTGATAAACAACTTATTTGGAAACAAAGCAACCAACCATATCTTTACCACTCAAAATTTGTCCATTTTGTTATAAACTTGTCCAACAAAGATATGTTATAAACTTGTCCAAAAAGATAGTCGTCCACCAATAAACTTATAAAAATAAGGATCTTAGGTAAATAATAATAATTGATGATGTTGTCCTTCATATTATAGGTAAATAGTACTGTAAAATTTTCGATCAATGCCTCATCCCTTATTCGTTCATAATACATATCTCTTTCATAATAAATAAGATATTCTCTCTCTACTTTCTCTCTCTAAAAATTCTCTCTAAAAATGCTTTGTTTCATAATTTTAGTGTTGCATTTCTTAGTTTTCATAATATGTTATCAGCATGAACGCTCTAGTTCCTATATAACTTTCTATATCTAGTAAGTAAAAGTAAAGGTATATCATTTAACTAAATTAGTTCTCTTCAATATGAATGGCCATGCCTCTAACTTGTTAATTATTTCTACTTCAGTTTATTATGGAAGGCTAAGCAAGAACTTCTTAATTGCTTCTATTTATGGAAGGCTAAGCCTCGTACTTATTAATTGCTTCTATTTATGTTCAATATGAAAAGGTAAGCCTCTTACCTATTAGTTGCTTCTATTTATATTCAACATAGAAGGCTAAGCCTTCTATCTTTGGATAGTTTATTGTTGTTCTAACATATACATATTATTATTATTCATGCATATATATTTCCTAACTCTCTGTTTATTATCTAAAATTTTATTACAGTTGATTATTGTTTATGTATTAGTTTATATGTTATCGTTACCGTATATGATTTTATATTAAAATATCAATCAAGGGAATAACTGTCTTTTCACTATTCCAACAGCTATAACATTATTCCAACGATGATAAATGGCTAAATAGCATCTAGTTTTTGCTCTATAAATTGGTAAATTCTAAACTTCAACATATTATCTTTCAACTTCTCTTCTTCTCTCTAGATATTATCAACAGTTAAAATTTTCATAAAATGTTTAGTCTGTTCTTAATGTTCATAATTGTTATCTTCATTGTGCTTGCTATTCTTTTTATTATTGGAGATTAATATTCTCCTATATAATTTGTTATTTGTGTTTATCACATTCTTTATTTTTCCAATTTTGTTAATTGTTATTATGTTTGACTTGTAATGTTTGTACTATTTATATTTTAAATAAATAAAGTTATAATTCCAATTATTATTGTATTTTGTTAGAGTTATCACAATGTCAAACCTTGCAAAGCTTGAGCTCATTACATTAGATATCACAGGAAAAAATTGTATGCCTTGAATTCTTAATATAGAAATACATCTTGAGTCAATGAGTCTCTCAAAGACAATCAAAGAAGAGAATACCACATCATCACAAGATAAGGCAAAAGTGATGATTTTCCTTTGCAAATACCTTGACGAAGGTTTAATGCAAATATCTCACTGTAAAACATCTAAGTGCATTATAGAAGGATCTTAAAGAAAGATTTGATCACAAAAATGAGGTTATACTTCCCATAACCCGTCATGAATGGAACGCTTTGAGTTTCCAAGATTTTAAGAAAGTCGGTGATTATAATTCTGTCATGTTCAGAATAGTTTCACAATTAAAATTTTGTGAGGAGAAAACTACTAATGAGAACATGCTGAAAAGACTTATCCCACATTCCATTCATCCCACAAAACCCTATAGCAACAATATTGGTTGCGAGGTTTTAAAAAATATTCTAAACTTATTTTAGTGGTAGAAAAGAATAATGAACTTTTGATCAAAAATCATCAATCTTGTCCCATTGGTTTGGTAGCATTTTCCAAAAACAAATGTTACAAGTGTTGAAAACTCTGAATGAGGACATAATTGCGGATGTGGTCATGGCCATGGACATGGATGTAATAGTGGTCATGGTCGTGGTCGTGGTCGAGGTCGTACTCGGGAATACGGTCAAGGTGGATTTTGTAACCCTTCATAAAACCACACGATCTAAAAGATGCATAATAAAGGGAAAAATATTTACGAAAATTCTCCCCATAATCCTGAAGGTTCCTACCATAGGTGTGGTATTAAAGGGCACTACACTTGAGTCTGCCGAACGCTAGAGCATCGTTGCAAACTTGATAAGGTATCTCTAACCATGAAAGAGAAGAAAGGGAGTTTTACAGAACATCTTGATACTACAGATGATTCAACTTAACATAATGTTGAAAACCCTATAGCAACAATATAGATTGCGAGATTTTAAGAAATACTCTGAACTTATTTCATCCCTTTTGGTGGAAGAAAAGAATAATGAACTTTTGATCAAAAATCATTAGTCACATCCCACTGGTTCAGCAACATGCCCAAAAGCAAACGCTACAAGTGTTAAAAACATTGGATAAGGATATAATCACGGTCATGGTCGTGGCCATGGACATGGACGTAGTCGTGGTTATGGTCGTGGTCGTGGTCGTAGACGTGATCAAGGTAGTTTTTACAACCCTTCACAAAACCACACGATCCAAAAGAAGCATAATAAAGGGAGAAAAGTTTGTGAAAATTCTTCTCAGAATCCTGAAGATTCCTACCATAGATGTGGTATAGAAGGGCACTAGGCTTGAGTCTTCCGAATGCTAGAGCATCTTTGCAAACTTTACAAGGCATCTTTAAAAATGAAAGAGAAGGAAAGGAGTTTTATCGAATATCTTGATACTATAGATGATTTAACTCATCTTGATGCTTCTGATTTTACTGATGATTTTGTTGAAGGAGATATTGGTGATAACTGGATATCACTACTATTTTATTATACTAAACAAGGCTTTTATAAGATATATTTTGTTTTTGTCATGCTACGTATTGCCTTATGTAAAATATTATAATTAAAACTTTATTCTCATTGAATTGTTTGTTTTTGTGTGAAGCCTGATATAGATTATGCTAATGAAGGAGCAAATGTTAAAGATAATATTAGGGATATTTACGTACGGCATAGTGGTACATTGCACACTATTCTTAAAATTAAAAAGTACTTCTAAGACCAACAAAGGCAATTGTGAATACAATATTAGGTCCAACAAACTTGATTGAAGAAATTGGTAAAGCCAGCTTCATATTTCCAAATCGAACAAGTTTTTTCATAAATGATGCTTTGTTTTCTCCAAAATCCAAAAGGAATTTATTAAGTTTTAATGACACATACCTTCATGGATATAATACTCAGTCTGGGACAGAAGAAAATAAGAAGTATATGTACATTACTACTGAGGTTTCTAAAAAGAAGTACATATTAGAAAAATACCAAAGTTTTCATCGGAATTGCATTATACATATTTAAATGTGATTGAATCACATATAGTATGTAACACCCTAAATTTTAAGCTAGGGGTCTAGTTGAGATTATATGAATTTGTTTTATTTTTATCACTTATGTATTGATTTTTTTTTCTTATGAAATTGCCATGTGTTTATGGGATGATAGAACTTCATGCAAAGGTGTTATATA
>CAMOHE010027400.1:0-17868 GCA_946598075.1 Artocarpus hirsutus
ATTCATAACTTTTTATAAAAAATTCTAATTGACGTGAAATTTGGAGGAGAATCACAAAACATATGCATAATAATCATACTAAAAATTCAGAGCAAAACAAAGTTCCTAGATGAAGATATGACAGTCGGTTTAAAGAGAAGAAAATTTCAGCCATGCTTAAAAATTAAACTCTTACCTTAAAAACGAATTCTTCTTAAAACTCCTTGAATTAATGCCAAAGAAATTTCAATATCAAATAATAGCAAGGGAAATTTTGAGAGGAAGAAGAAGAAAGATGAAGAAGATGAAGAGAGAAAGAATGAGAGAGAAAACGAGAGAGAGAAAGAGAATGATAGTAAGAGGTGGTTTTTGTGAAAATGAGATAACGTAAAAAGATTACTCGTCTCCTCCATAATTATCAGAAAAATTTCTGACTAAAATGGGCTCAATTGCGTGGAGAGTGGAGAGGATTGGGTTAAGTCATCAATTTTCTCACAATTACCATATTTTGAAATTGTAAAACGGGAAAACTTATCCATTAATTCAAATAATTCAAAAGTCAATTGTTTCATTACCAAAATTAAACAAATCATCCCATAATTATGTTAATTATCCAGAATAAATTATCCTTATCACAAATTCATCCTTATCATAATTTTATGAAATTTCTGCTGACTATTTGTCAGCTGTCATCGGCTTGTCGATCTCTATCTTCGGCCTGCCGATCTCTGAAGTCCGGCCTACCGATGATATACCATCGGCTTGCCGTTCTAAGAAAAACATTTCGGCCTGTCGAACTGAATGGTCCGGCCTGCTGATCTGCCCTTAAATACAAAAATCATTCATAATATTAATTATCAATAAAAAAATATGATTAAACATATAACATTAATGACATGAACATTTGAGCACATCAATACCACGCGAGCGTCACCTGTCATAACACTTAGAATAAAATGGTTAGCACCATTATATCATATATCATAACACATATCATAAATATAACATTTAATATTGTCATTTATCATAGCATAATACGTTACGTAAAATTAGGCGGGCGTTACATTTATAACATGTTATCAGCACGAACGCTCCTGTTCTAACTCAAGTCTCTACCTCTCGAAAGTAAAGGCAAAGGTATATCATTTCTTTCACTTATTTCTATATTTATATAATATCATCTCTATAAGGTGGAGGCTCTGCCGCCTAATTATAAGTGTGGTGTGATTACAAAAAATTATTATAAATTTCTCAATTATATTTTGCATTTACACTCTTTGAAAGGTTTACTAAGTAGATTGGCGTGTCCATTATACATATTTTGCATTTACACCCTTCGAAAGGTTATCCGAGTGGATTGGTGTGTCTATTATACATATTGTGCATTTACACCATTTGAAAGGTTTACCGGGTAGATTGACGTGTTCATTATATATATTTTTCATTTACACCTTTCAAAAGGTTTACCATGTAGATTGGCGTGTCTATTATACATATTTTTTATTTACACCATTCAAAAGGTTTACCTAATAGATTGGCGTGTTTAGATTATTATTTCTGCGCGCGCGCGCGCACACACACACACACATATATATTTCTTTAACTCTCCATTGTTTATTCTTAAAATTTATAGTTGGTTATTGTTTATGTATTTGTTTATATGCTACCGTTACCATTTATGGTTTTGTATTTTTCTTAAACTACTAAATAAGGGCAATATCGTTTTTATACTATTTCAACAGCTATAACACTATTTCAATAGTAATAATATGGCTAAATAACGGCTAGTCTTTGTTCAATAAATTGGTAAATTCTTAACTCTCGTAAATTCTTAATATCTTATCTCCTCTCTAGAAATTATTTATACTTAGATTTTTCATAAAATGTTTAGCATAGTTACAATATTTCTTATCATTGCTGTTATTGTTTAATTAATCATTCTTCTTATTTCAGACTTACCCCTAGCTGAATTTTAACTTTTTGTTGTAGTAATAATGTTTATAGTTATCCCTCTTTTAATTATTGCGATTTACTTTAACAACATGTAATATTTGTAGTGCTTATGCTTTGAATTAATAAAGTCATGCTTCTAATCACTTTTATATTTCTTATAGTTATCACCATGTCAAACCTTGCAAAGCTCGAATTCATTGCATTGGATATCACTAGAAAAAATTACATGCCTTGGATTCTTGATGTAGAAATGCATCTTGAGTCAATGGGTTTCTTGGAGACAATCAAAGAAGGCAATACCACAGCATCGTAGGATAAGGTGAAAGCGATGATTTTCCTTTGCAGACACCTTGATGAAGGTTTGAAATGCGAATATCTCACTGTTAAAAATTCAAGTGCATTATGGAAGGATTTTAAAGAAAGAGTTGATCATCAAAAGGAAGTTATACTTCCTACAACTCGTGATGAATGGAACGCTCTATGATTCCAAGACTTTAAAAAAGTCAGTGATTATAACTTTTTCATGTTCAGAACAGTTTCGCAATTGAAGTTTTGTGGAGAGAAAATTACTGATGAAGAAATGTTGGAAAAGAATTACTCCGCATTTCATGCATCCCACATAACCTTACAACAACAATACCGGCTGCGTGGTTTTAAGAAATATTCTAAACTAATCTCTTCTCTTTTGGTAGTAGAGAAAAACAATGAGCTTTTAATAAAAAATCATCAGTCTCGTCCTACAGGTTCGGCAGCATTTCCAGAAGCAAATGCTGTAAGTATTGAAAATTTTAGATGAGGACAAAATTAAGGTCGTGGTCATGGCCGTGGACATGGATGTGGTCATGGTTGTGGCCGTAGTTGAGGACGCGATCAAGGTAGTTTTTACCCCACATAAAACCACATAAACTGAAAGAAGTATCATGAAGGAAAACATGATAAAGGGAAAAATATTCGAAAAAATTCTTCCAAGAATCCTGAAGATTCATGTTATAGATGTGGTTTGGTCCCGAGTTTGTTGAACACCAGAACATCTATGTAAGTGTTATAAGGCATCCCTAATAGGGAAATGAAAGGAAGTAAATTTTGTTAAATAGGTAGATCCTATAAATGATTCAATACACCTTGATGCTTTGGATTTTACCGATGATTTTATTGACAAGGATCATGATGACAACTAGTTAGTAAATGTAAAACTATGTTATATTTTACTTATAGTTTTTGGATGTATTAATGTCATGTTTCATTGAATAAAATGGTCCTTAGATAATGTGTTTGAAACTTTATTCTTATTAAATTGTCTATTTTATGTGAAGCTTGATATGGATTGCACTAATGAAGGAGCAAATTTCAACATTAATGATGGGGATATTTGTATACCAGATAGTGGTACAACACACACTATCCTTAAAGTAAAAGATACTTCTTAGAACTAAAACCAACAAATGCAATTGTAAATACAATATTAGGTCCTACAGACTTGATTTAAGGAATTAGTAAAGCCAGCTTCATATTGCCAAATGGAACAAAGTTTTTCATAAATGATGCTTTGTTTTCACTAAAATCCAAAAAGAATTTGTTGAGTTTTAATGACATATACCTTCACAAATATGATACTCAGTTTGGGACTAAAGATAATAAAAAATATATGTATATTACTTATTAGATTTTCGGAAAGAAGTATATATTAAAAAAACTACCAAAGCTTTCCTTGGGATTGCATTACACATATTTAAATGTGATTGAATCACATATGGTAGTTAAGGAAGATCCTCAAATATTAAACTTATGGCATGACTGGTTCATCAATGATGCGAAGAATTATTGAAAATTCACATGAACATCCATGGAAGGGCCAGAAGTTCCTTTAAACAAGTAAAAGTCCTTGTGCGACTTGTTCTCTTGGAAAACTGATTTTGAAACCATCACTAGTAAAAATTAATAATGAATCATCTATGTTTCTTGAACGTATTCAAGGTGATATATGTGGGCCTATTCACCCACCACGTGAACCATTCGGATATTTTATGGTATTGATAGATGCCTCTAGTAGATGGTCACATGTTTGTTTACTATCAACTCGCAATGTCGCATTTGCAAGATTTCTAACGCAAATAATCAGGTTACAAACACAATTTCCTGATTATACAATCAAGAAAGTTATACTTGATAATGCTAGTGAATTTACATCCTAAGCTTTCGATGATTGTTGTATGTCAGTTGGGATTATTGTTGAACGGCTTGTTGCTTATGTACATACACAAAATAATGTGGCTGAATCCTTGATTAAACACCTCTAACTTATTGCTAGACTATTAAAAATGAGAATAAGACTTCCTATTTCTATATGGGGTCATGCAATTTTACATGCTGTGGCATTAATTCGCGTCAGACCAAGTGCTTATCATAAATGCTCCCTATTACAACTAGCATTTGGTCAAGAACCAAATATTTTTCACCTAAGGATTTTTAGTTGTGTAGTATATGTACCAATGCTCCACCATAACGCACCCAAGGAAGACTAGGAATATATGTCAGGTATGAATCTCTTTCCATCATCAGATATCTTGAGCCTCAAATTGGAGATGTTTTTACGGCATGTTTTACCGATTGTCATTTTAATGAGGCAGTTTTCCTAACATTAGGGGGAGATAAGAAATAGCTGGAAAAAGAAATTATATGGTGTGAACCATCTCTATTGCATCTTAATCCTTACAAAAAACAGTGTGAGTTAGAAGTACAAAAGATTATACACTTGGAAAATATAGCAAACCAAATTTTAGATGCATTCACATATACGAAATGAGTGACTAAATCACATATACTAGCTGCCAATGCTCTTGCTTGAATTGAAGTCCCAAAAGGACAAATCGAAAATATAGTCACTTATGAGTCTACGGCATGCCTGAAGCATGGTAGGCCAATCGGTTCCAAAGATAAAAATCCTCAAAAGAGAAAAGGAGCTAAAAAGCATGATGATCCCAATATGGAGGAATGTGCTCCAGATGAAACACAAAATGAGATAAATTAGGAGACTCTTGATGTTGACAAAAACCTAGAAGATTTAGAAAATCATGAGATCTTTATTGATTATGTAAATACAGGAGGATTATGGGATCGAAATAAAATAGAGGATATTAATGAAATATTTTCTTATTCAGTGGCATGTATCATTGAAAGTGAAGATCCTAAACCACGATCTATTGCTGAAGGTAAAAATAGTCATGATTGGTTTAAATAGAAAGACGCTATGCAGGCTAAATTAAATTCGTTTAATAAGCTTAAAGTCTTTGGATCTATTGTTCTCATACCTGAAGCTATGAGGCTTGTAGGATATAAATGGGTCTTTGTGCGGAAACGAAATGAGAAAAATCAGATTGTAAGGTATAAAGCTCGACTTGTTGCATGAGGTTTTTCGCAAAGACTTGGAATTAATTACGAAGAAACGTATTCTCTAGTAATGGATGCAATTACATTTAGATATTTAATCAGCTTGATATTTAATCAGCTTAGCAGTTTCTGAAAATTAGAAATGTGTCTTATGTATGTTGTTACAGCGTACTTGTACGGATCACTTGATAGTGATATTTATATGAAAATCCTTGACGTATTCAAAATGCCTGAAGCATCAAGTTCAAAACCCAAAGAAATGTACTCAATCAAGTTACAAAAATCCTTGTATAGGTTGAAGCAATCTGGATGCATGTGGTATAATCGTTTAAGTGAATATTTATTAAAGAAATGATATGAAATAATCCTATTTGCCCATTTGTTTTTATTAAGAAAGCAACATCTGGATGTGTGGTTATTACTGTCTATGTTGATGATTTAAACATCATTGGGGCTCGTAAAGAAATTCTTAAGACAGTAATATACTTGAAGGAGGAATTTGAAATGAAAGATCTTGGAAAAACTAAGTATTGTCTTGGTTTACATATTGAGCATTTACAAAGTGGAATACTTTTGCGTCAATCAAATTATACCAAAAAGATCTTAAAACGCTTTAATATGGACAAAGCAAATCTTTTAAGTACCCCAATGGTAAACATATCACTCAATGTAGAAACAGATCCATTCTGTCATTGTGAAGATAATGAAGAGTTTATTGGTCCCGAAATACCATACCTAAGTGCAATTAGAGCTTTTATGTATCTCGCTAATTATACAAGACTAGATATTGTTTTCATTGTTAACTTATTAGCAAGATTTAGCTCAGCTCCTACACGAAGACATTGGAATGGAATTAAGCACATATTTCGTTATCTTTAAGGAACAATTGACTTGGGTTTATTTTATCCCAAAGGATCAAAATAAGGACTAATTGGTTATACAAATGTAGGTTATCTGTCCGATCCACATAAAGCTAAATATCAGACTGGATATGTATTCAGATATGGAGGTATTGTGATTTTTTGGCCTTTACAAAAGCAAACACTAGTTGCTACTTTATCAAATCATGCTGAAATCATTGCACTCCATGAAGCGAGTTGAGAATGTGTGTGGTTGAGGTGCATGACTCAACATATCCAAGCCACTTATGGATTACCAATTGATAAGTATCCAATAGTATTTTTTGAAGACAACAACGCATGTGTCACTCAGATGAAAGAAGGATACATCAAAAGTGACAGAACAAAACATATACCTCCAAAATTTTTTTCATTCACCCAAGAGCTTGAGAAGAATAAAGATATTGATGTTTAGTACACTCGCTCAAGTGACAATGTTGTAGATCTTTTCACAAAGGTACTTTCCACATCAACTTTTGGACGACATATACACAATATCGGGATGCATAATTTGAGAGAGTTGTAAAGAACAACTAGTGTCAACTTGAGGGGGAGTCTACACTAGCTGTACTCTTTTTCTCTTGCTATGGTTTTTTCCCACAGGGTTTTTCTAGTAAGGTTTTTAATAGGGCAGCATGGAGCATCTTTACAAGAATGATGTACTCTTTTTTCCTTCGCTATGATTTTTATCCCAATGGGTTTTTCCTAACTAAGGTTTTTAATGAGGCATCATAAAATGGTGGACATTCAAGGGGGGTGTTATGAATAATCAATTGTGTCTGTCCACTAAGAATCAGTGTCTAAAATTAGATCTGTATATTCATGCTGAAATAAGCGCTGCATCAGCATAAAGAAAAAAGTCAAATCCGACGGATTTACTGCAGCAATGGCGGCTGAAATCACTATAGTAGTCTACAGTTATTGTAGCAATTACGGCTATTGTAGCAGTTACTGTAGCACATGAAAATTTCCTTATAAATACCCCATTCTCTTGCCATTTTGTATTAATCTAGATTTAAGAGTTTAATAAACTTTCTCTCTCTATTTTCTCTCCCTAAAACCTCTTACTTTTCTTTTATATTTCTTATTTTTTATAACACATATAAATTATTAACTATAAGGTCTTTTTTGAAGGTAGGTTGTTTAATCATTGGTTGGCACTAATATCTAAGCACATTGCTGATTTGACCAATAAGCACCACTAATCAATCAAAGAGTAGCCCCTTTATTGGCCACCAACATACAAATTGAAGTTTTACAAGGTGTTTGGTCAAGTGGTTAGAATCGTTTGTTAAAATTGTTTAGACTGTAGCATGTAAGAGTTTTACACTGTAGCAATTTTTTTTTTTATTGTTATCGTAGTATGTAAGAGCTTTACACTGTTTATAATTGAGAAAGTAATCCGGACTATTTTCTGTCAAATACCCTATTAGATTAGGCTTGTTTGCTTAATTTGTGGAATACCTAAAATGTTATTATATTTGGCGCAAATGGCACACTAAGAGAGGTGAAATTAAAGATGAAATTATTAGCCGTTGGTATGGATATCCACCCTTAATAGAACAGATGTGCGTTTTTAATTAGAAAAGGGGTAGATATGATAGGGTTGTATTATTCCCCATCCAAAGAAGGCCTTCTCCAATGCACGCTAAAATGGGGAAAAAGCGTGAATGGTGTTAGAGATCCTTTCCAGGCGAACACCATTTCTTCTCCTAATTTTCGCATTCACGATCAAAAGGAACAATAGCACATCAAATCTAACATGCTACTATTCAAATGCCAATTTGTTTGTTTTTTTAGGCTTTTTAATAGCAAGGAGTTGGTAAAAAGTACTATAAAAATAAAAATAAAATATATTAAGAATATTCTTTTTGGTGTTAAAAATGATGTAATGGGTTGGAGAAAAAGTTATTATTTGATGTAACAGTTATACTATTTTGGTGATAGTGATTGGAGATATCCTAATACTATATTTTGAAATAATATTATATGCATGTATACTAAATAATTTACTACTTTAAAAGTATTTAAAAAGATAAAAGTTTGAAAATATGGGATTAATTTTTTTAGCATGAAGACTTATGTTTGTTATTTAGTTCTGAGATTGAATTTTTAAAATTTGGTTTCATATTGTTGGAGTTTCGTATGATTTTGACATTTTTCATGTATTTTGTTTTGTTGTTTGATAATGTGTAATGCAATGCATGGCTGTTAACATAACTGTTGGTTGATTTAATTAGTCAGTTTAGAAAATTTGTGGTATTTATCTAGTGCATCAATTAGATTTTGGTACAATAATATAGAGACTGTGGCGCGTGGAGAATCATTTGAGTCAAGACAAGTTATATTATCTCATGTACAATTATTAATTGGGAGTTCATAGTTTTGGAAATACTTATCTACATATTCAACATTATTAGAATAAAAGTTTTGTTTGACAAGTTAATTTTAACTGTTATAGTGTAAAGATTTTATATGTTGTAGTGTAAAGCAAAACTTTGTTATAGTGTAAAACTTTTACATATTATAATGTTTTAGTTCTAAATATGTTTCTAAATACTCTATTTTTATATTTAAAAAATTGCACATATATGATAAGTGGACAAAAAACTTTCCAATAATACTCGTTTAAATGTGACATATGACGGTTTCTGTACATGTTAATATAATTCTTTTTTCTTTTTTTAAATATAATTCTTTTTTTAGCAATACGATTCTTTTTCATATTACGTCAAAAACAATTAAAATATAACATTTCAAAAAAAAAAAGGAAAAATAAGCTTTGATGCGTCACCGCCACGTAGTCTTTAGATTCATGCGGGCATCGTCTCTCGAAGTTAACGGGGCCCACAGTTGTGTTTCATCCTTCTCGCCTGTCTCTCTCTAAACTTTCTCGCTCTAAGAGGCTCCCGTTGAGTTATAAAAAGGGGTTGCTAAGAGGTCCTTTTTCTCATAACAGAAACTGAATTATTGTGGTGCCCATTTTGTCACTCCCAAGTTTTTCCATACACATACAAAAATTAAATAGTTTCCCTTTTTTATTTGTTGCATACTTCATTTTTGTTCGGTTTGTAAGAAAAAGAAAACAAACAAAAAGAACAAAAATGGTTGCTTTGGTTTCTCAGGAAAATATGGTCGCTTTGGCTTCTCAAGAAAATATGGTCGCTTTGGCTCGCACTGGAAGGCATTTGCAACGCTACAGCAGAGGCCGTCGTCAAGTTGTGGGGTTGGTGCCTCTTTTTTTTTTTCGCCTTTCTGATTTCTTTCTACAATGAATAAAGCCGAGACCTTTCTGGGAAAATTTTTAAGTTGTTAATTTTGAATTCTTGACCTTTGTTTCTCTCCTTCTCCTTCTGGTTTTTTTTTTTTTTTTTTTTTTTTTTTTACCTTGGGAGTTTCATACCTTTTTTTTTTTTTTTTTTTTTTTTTTTTGTATCTAATGCTTTTGATGATTAAACTATGATTTCTGTATATATTCTCAAAAACCCTGTTCTAGAATCTCCCATCAAAAGAACAAAAACGCCTCTTTTGGATAAAGAGGCCAAAACTTTATATTTCAGAAATTTCGGGGATAGGTAAACGCCTAAAACTAAACTTCAGGGGCTAAATTCGAACAACATGCATTCTTCAGGGACTAATTGTACAAATAACCCTCTATTACTTGGCTTTATCTATGTCATATATCATCCTTGGGGAACTTAGTTTTGGCAGTAAATTACATATCTTGCTTTTTTTTGGGGGGGGTTTGTGGTTCTGAAATAGAATGAGAACATATCTTTTCTGGAAGGAAGAAACATTCAACCTTCCTTTGCAGAACTTTTCTTTTTGTCTAGAAAGAACCTTTCAAGTTTTCAGCCACTTGTTTTACAAAATTTTCCCCCTCAATACTTTAATTGCGGCTATAGATAAGGGTTGAAGAAAAAGAAAAGGTTATGAAAAGGATATGCAGTACAAAATGCAAAGTGAAGCAGTTGATGCCAGTAAATGTTTGACTGCTTTATTTGAAGACTCTTCCATTACATTCACATGTAATGGGGTTCTATGTAATTAGTGAAATGGCAAAGCTGAAAGTACCAAATAGTAAATAATAAAATAAATAAATTAAAAAAAAACTAAAAAAACAGAGAGAAGTGTTTTCACTGATAAAAAAACGCAAATCATGGGAAATGGGATTGCATTTTGGTTATTTGCTTGGTCTTATGGTATGTATGGAGCCAAATAGAATTTATGCAACTTTTTTTTTTTATTGAACTTTATAATTTATATATTATATACTTTTGTGCCTTTGCAGATGTATCCCTTATAGATACAAAACTAGCCAGAATTCCTTAAACGAGCTACAAGTTCTTGTGATTAGCTCTCAGAAAGGCAAAGGCATGCTCTTTCCTAAGGTAACCATGCGCTTTTTTTTTTTTTTTTTGAGGTCAATAATACGTTTAGTCAACTTGGTCAATGTGTTAAATTTATTGACTTAGTGAATCAGCCCTTCCTTTTTTTTTTCCTGCTTGATGCAAAGGTAATTGATCTCTTCGATTCGATTTACAGGGAGGATGGGAGAAAGATGAATCAAAGACAGAGGCAGCTCTAAGGGAGACATTGGAGGAAGCGGGGGTACGAGGAGTTGTTGAGGTTAGTTAGTTTCTTCTGAATAATTTATTTATGTTTTTATACAAAGGAGGACGAAATGTCACTACTTTTATGTAGGGTTCAACATGACTCGAATCTTCAACTTATAGTTGGAGTGAAAAGATTTACAACCAACTAGGCGGCTCTCACTCGTCTTCTTAATAATTTTGCTTTCACAAACTTGTGATTAATCATAAAAACCTTCTTTTTTTAACTACTTTTTAGGGTCTATCTTTTTTTTTTTCTTTTTTGTAGTTGAAGACTAGTTAAAACTAATAAGAGAACTCCATGGCATTGGTGTTGTTGTTTATTTTAAACTGTCAAATCATTTTATCATTATGTTAATATTAAAATGTATACAAATTTAACGAAATTATAAAATGAATCTAACGGTTCAAAGCATGCATAATACCAGGAAATTAATTTTTTGTTGGGCCTTACTAAAAATTTTAGCTATTATTAATTTTCATTCACACCATGGACATGTTTTTGCAGCGCGAGTTAGGTAAATGGAGCTTCAAGAGCAAAACCTATGATACGTTCTACGACGGGTACATGTTCCCTTTACTTGTTCAAGAAGAGCTAGATTTGTGGCCGGAGATGGATTTCCGTCAAAGGAAATGGGTAAGAGAAAAATGCATTGCAATCAAGCACAAGAAATTTCATAAAAAAAGATAAAAAAGACGTTTCTCACAAGAATTATTAGCCTTTCAATCACTAATTCTGGCATATTTTTTTCCTTTTTTTCAGATGAGTGTATCAGAAGCGAGAGAAGTTTGCCAGCATTGGTGGATGATAGAAGCCTTGGACAGACTAGTAAATCGCTTGGCGTCTAAGCAACAATGCGACGAGGAAGAAGTACAACCATGCTCTTTAAGCTAGAGGAAAAATCTGACTTGTAAGTAACCAAGTGTGTTAGGATATTGGTCTTGCTTCTTGCACAAGAAGGAAGAGTAGGATCCAAAACAAACACCAACGACGAGAGAGAAACACATCAAGCACAAATGGGAGAGAAGGGGATGATGAGAAGTTGGCATATTCTTGCCTTGTTTTTTGAGGAATTCTAATGCCGACCGGACTTTTTAGAACTAGTATTATTGGTTGTGGGTACACCACAAAGGGTTAGAATGAGAATTGGAAACATGTTAAAAGTGTAATTGTAGAACATTGTTTCAAGTGATAAAAAGAAACTGGCCTATATTGTCTTTCAGAAATCATTTTGATACTTTTGATCCCTTAAGAGTTTCATAATGTTAGTTTTGGACACGGAAGGCCCCCGTGTGTCAACATCAGTCCACACGGAAGATTCTCATCATTCATGAAAGAGATTTGCTCCAATACTTTTATGATTGTATAAAGAACTATTTTCATGGCCAGGAATTAAGAGGGAAACAAAAACTTGGACTTTTGCAACTGATTTTGACCGCAAATGTTGCCAAGAGGGTACCAAGTTGCTTCTTTTTCTTTTTTTCTTTTTTTTTTTTCAACAAACTTATTAGTGTAAACTACACCGTAACAAAATTTTTACATGGTACAATAAAAAATAAAAATATGCTACAGTGATAAAACTTTTAACATGTTATATTGTTTAGGCTTCAAGTGTATAGTTTTTAACTACGTTCTTATGCACACTTTTATTTTATGTTATTTTATTTTATTTTATTTTTTGCATGGCTTGTCATAAGCAATGAAAGGATAAAGGTCCAATGAAGTTCCAGGACAGAAACGTATGAAAATGGCAAGGAAAAAGTTATCGATGAGTGGATGGTGATGGTGCTTGCTGAAAGATGTGATAACTTTAGGTCCCTAACATGCCTAAAAACAATATTTGAGACGTCAAAATAAAGCAAAAAAGCCGATTAAACCCAATAAAAATGTTCAGCAGTTTTGGAGTTTAGCTTCTTTGATATAGCAATCTCAATATTTAGGTCGGCAACCAACCTAAGCACCACCACATTTTCCAATTTCACTACTTTCCACTCTCCCCTTTTTAAAAGGCAGTCCATGATATTTTGCTGGTTCCAAAGTATCTAAAAGTCTTTTTTTTTTGGGTTTTAAGAACTTGGGGGGTAAGAATTCTAACTTTCAATCTCATTAAAATGATGGGTATAGATTTATCGATGAGTTAAACCTAAAATCACTCGAATCATTTTTTCTTCTTTAATTATTACATGAGCAGGTTTTTGAATGAAATCATTCTGCAAAATGGTGGAGTTATGATAAAGACTCAACATCTTATACTAAGATTTTACAAGTACTTTGGCAAATGTTTAGGCACACAAGAAAATAATTAACCGCATTAATGTCCACAAATGTTGAAAATTGCTTAGAAAGCATGTCACACAATATTGCTGTAAAAAGATGATGCAAGAAGTTCATCCTCATCATTATGAATCATAAATATTTTTCACAACAAATCAAAAAGTGAACAAATATAAATGTCTTTTTTGTCATTAAATATAGAGTTGCGTTTGAACCGGGTCACTTTGATAGGAGAGACAGAGCTGGAAGAAGAATTTACAAAACCAAAAGTGTAGAAAATCTGAAAACTTTGGAAGGATTAAGGGGTTTCTGGTTTAGGTAGAAAGGATAGAAAGGAACTATAAATCATCTTGCTTATTTGACATAAAGACGTAGGGAAAGAAAAGTTTGGTTTTACATATCCACCTTCTTCCCCAATTTTCCACCTACCAAACAAAGTCAGTACCCGAAATACCCTTATGCCAAAGACGACAAGAGAAGAATAAAAAATTGTTATTATTATTATTATTATTATTATTATTTAAAAAAAGATGAAGAAGAGAGAATCTAATGAAAAAAAGTGCATGAGAGCAAATTGGTGGATATATTCAGAACGAAAATAATATCAAGATTCCAACTTTACTGTTAACATTTTATACCAATTTTTATTTTGTTATTAATGTGTTTTAAAATAATGTTGAGACAATTAATAATAAAAGATTGTATTTAGTAGCGAAAAGATAATACGGTATAAAAAAGTTAAGATTGTATTTCAAAACAAAAAAGGTTAAGATTAAGGTTCAAAATCCTAACACTACTCTTAGAACAATTTAAAATTTCCCATGGCTTTGGTCCTTAAATTATTGTAATAATGGCATTCTATTTAACCTCTGTCCCTTTTTTTTAAAGGGGTTTACAATTAATATGCTTACATAACTTACAAGAAGAAGTAGTCTTCTCTGTTTTTTTAGAACTAGTATTTATGTCCAAAAATGAAATGAAGCCTAAATTTGTGGGGGGAATTTCAAATTTGCTGCATATGTACAAACGAGTCGGAGTCTCGGAAATGCTTGAAAGTAAAATTAAAACAAAAGTAAGATAAAGTAATTGTAGGTATTGTTTAGCAGTAAATTTACACCTAATTTTATCGTAAGATGAAGAGTTTAAATCTCTCAACCTTAAATTCAAAAAAAAAAAAAAGTATATACAAGTATGTAATTGTAATTTTCTTAAAACAAATCATCTAAAGAATCTGATCCAACGGATTGAAGCGCAAACTCGCAAGAAACATTTGTAGGTTGAGTGTTATTATTCAGTGGTCTAAAACAGTGTGTGATATGCTTGTAAGTGGCATAAATTTGGCCGTAAGCCCATTATCTCACTGTCATTTCTCTCATAAGATCATGAAACTAGCAAAAAAGACAAGGGAGAGAAACAAACTCTTGTGGACTGACTTTGTATTCGACTGCCAACAGCATAAACAGGGCTCTAATTTCAGATTTATATATGTGTGTATATATATACATATATGTGTGTGTGTCAAGCATTACGAAAATTAAACAACATTTAAATACTAAATGCATTCTATAATTAGCTCTAAATGGTCGTAATCTTCACTCTTCACCCTCACGCACTAGCCCAATTAATCACCATTGTCTTCCTAGCTTATGCGGCTGTTTTTGGTCTTTTGACCACAATAATGCGCATATATATATATATATATATAGAGAGAGAGAGAGAGAGAGAGATACATAGTACAAATTATGGTGGCCCAGGTGGTTTTGTCCCTCATTAATTCTATCCATGAAATGGGAATCATGATTCAACACCTTAATCATCTACAAAGAACACACAAATATTTTCCTCCAAGATGAGCTAACTTTAGGTATATTTCACTTAAATCTCAGTAGTTTTGGGTTCAATGATCTTTCATATATGGAACCACCCACGGACACGCGTGGTGGCTACCCTACTAAACTTTTTTTTTTCTCTCTTTGTAATTTTTTTATATGAAATTTTATAAAACTTTAAGTCTTATGTCCAAAATTTTTATATCTTTTTATTTGCCCGATTTTAGTTCAATCATGTCTTTGCCTCTTTTAACTAACTCAGCCTATATTGTGGTAAATGTGAACTTAAGATTTCACTAACAAACTCACAACCTAGGAAAAAAGAAAAGTGCTCTAATAATTAGAGTTCCATGACCTATAGAAATGGAAGCAAAGTGACCATAGAAAATGGAGTGGTGGGACACCCAACCACGAGTGTTTGTGGTGCCGGCAAATTAGAGAATTGAGACCAAGACAAATTGCCATAAAAGCAATGCGACACCAATGAATACGACTCTCTTTGCGTCCGTCCCCTTTAACCTTTTTGTGTTTTTTTTTTTTTTTTTTTTTAAGATAAAACTTGGCATTTGCATGGGCTTCCTAAGCCACGTTACACATAGCTTTTTTAGCTCATGAAAGCAACAACGCTGGGGCGGAGAACCCAAAACTGTCTTTTGCTGTGGAGTTGGAAAAGTAAACGCTTCACGTTAAAATTTAGGCCCATTCTTTTATGACTAGTCCTCTAGTGGAATTTAAATTTTTAGCCTCAAAACATGGGTTCTCTCTCTCTCTTTCATTCTTTTTTTCTTTTTTCGCTTTCTTATCATTAAATGATCAACGACATGATCAAAACAAAATAATTATTGGGAAGATTTGTCTAAATAGTGGAAAGCTAAAACAAGCTCAATCTCTTCCAGTGCAAACTTCGCTTTAGCGTGACTCAAATAGTGTAAAATTCTTTATTGTTATAGTTTTATATCTAACATAAGCTAGAATGTAAAGCTCTATATTGCTGTTTTAAATCAAAGTTTTCAACACTGTGTTAATTTTTAAAACCCTTGTAGGTGATGAATTTTATCCAACATTTTGGTGAAAGGAATTGTAAGTTGAAACTAATCCAAGCCACTTTCAATATTTTTTTTCTAGGTCACCATCAAAATTACACATTCTACTATTTAATCTACAAAATATTAACCAATTTTTCTGAGGCAAAGGCAAGCATATATACATGTAGGATATGATAGAGAGGGGTCATTGTTTAGTTGAGTACTACAACATTACATTTGGTTAGCTAGGGATAGTACAATAAACAAAGTGAAAAGTGTAGGAAAAATTTTAAACAATTAAATAGCTTACTATGGACACCTAGATTACCCAAAAAACAAAAAAAAACAGTAAAAACAACTTACTATGGAGTTTCTTTGAAAAAGGGCAAAAAAAAAAAAGAGAGAGAGAGAGCTTGTCACAGAGGCATGGACAAGAACATATAATCCGCCCGTGAGTGTGAAAAAAGTCTTTGGGGCCCACATGGATTTCTTTCATCAAATTCACATGGAGTCCTTGTTACCTCTCATGACTTGAGTATGGGTGCTGTGTCATGATATGTATATCTTAAAAAGATATAAGGTTGTTCTTGCTGATGCAAAAAAGAAAAAAGATGTTAAAAAAAAAAAAAAAAGTTAATTCAAAACAACAAAAAATAGAGATTTCTTTTTCTTGTTAAAATATTATGTTCTTCAGATGAGTAGTGCGATGGGCACTGCTGTTTTTGTGTTCTCGACAGGAAAAAAGAGACTTCCCATCGTAATAATGGTTTATTGCCCAACTTCTATAAACAAATAAAACAGAAATGCTTAATTTAATTAGCTAGCTAGCATGAAATGCGTTTCAATATTTGGCCAAGGATATTTAGTAATATATGAGAAAAAAATGTGGAAGAAAAAGGTAAGTTACTCCTAGAATATTGCCATAAATTACCACACAAATTAATTTTCAATGAGAGTCAGCAGTAATGCCACAACTCGGTCATAATCTACTATGTTTACTCTTTAAGAATTATGGAGCTTCTAAATATTAAGATCACTATTTTGTTGCTTTAAGACATTATCTTTTTTAAATTACATTTTTTATTATCCAAATTTTGAGATCACCTTTTTTTCATGATCATACTATGACTTTTTTTCAACTTCGGAAATGAAAGATCTAAAGTCTACACCTGAAAGTGAAATCGCTGTACTCCGCCTGCAATCACACTTACCAATTTTGTTTATGGGTGTTTGTTTGTTACTTGCATTAAAAAGTATTTTGAATATAGATGTTTTAAAATTTCGTACTTTTTAATTCAAATATATAGTTCAGAAAGATTTATGGGGGAGTTTCTTGAGGTACAACATATAACTACTTATGATAAATGAAGAGGAATATGATCAGATTGTTGCCACAAAAATCTCAAAACTTGAATTGAACATGCGCCCTATTGAATTAAATAGTCCCATATGTCCCATCCTCAATTTTTTGGGAGATTTTGATAAAAGGCCTTAAAGAAAAAGTTTTTTTGATAAGTAGGCCAATAAATTTTAAAATTGGATAAATAACCTCCATGTCATGTCATCAAAAATAAAATAAAAGAAAAAAAACCTCAACAAGATAAAAGAAAAATTGAAACAAGGAAAGAAACTTTAACAAGATGAAAAAAAACTGAAGCCGTTTTTCTGCCCAAGAGGCTTGATTTCTGGTGTAAAAAAAAAAAAGATCATTTCTCCAATTAAATTTTTTAGGTGGCTCTTTTATCAAATTTTGCCCAGTTTTAAACTGTTGAAGTTCCTGTCCTAACGAAACAAGCATGCAAATAAGAGTACGAGGCAAATTGACATTTGTATTATGTAATGTGAATGACTATATAAATATTAGATTTAGTGTTGGGATTAATAAAATTTATACTTCAGAGTTTGAAA